>CM061142.1:820863191-820880191 GCA_030789695.1 Scilla litardierei
ACTACCGGCCTGAAGACGGGAGATCTTGGACCAACCACCATGTACGAAGACAATGCTGCTTGCATCGCTCAACTACGAGGTGGCTACATCAAAGGTGACAGGACGAAGCACATTTCTCCCAAGCTCTTCTGGACGCATGAACAACAAGTAGACAATCAGAACGACATCCAGCAGATCCAGTCTTGCAACAACCTGGCAGACCTAGTTACTAAAGCTTTACCCCGCAGTACCTTTAGAAAACTTGTATTAGGAATTGGGATGAGACAATTGAGAGATCTACAAGCCTGAAGCGTGTACACTTCAGGGGGGAGTTAATGTTGGGTTGTACTCTTTTTCCCTTGGCTATTGGTTTTTTCCACTGGGTTTTCCATAGCCAAAGGTTTTAACGAGGCAACCACATCAACTCTGGATCCAGAAGTATCCACCTCTGATGATATCCATCGATCAGGGGAAGTTACAGAGACTTGTACTATTTTCCCTTAGCCACTGGTTTTTTCCACTGGGTTTTTCATGGCAAAGGTTTTAACGAGGCAAGAATTCTTAAACTTAGGATCCAGAAGTATCCATAGACCCATGGTCAGATAAGCTCTACGAACCCTGAAGCGTTCATTACATCTTACAACAATGGATGGATAAGGGGAAGTGTTATAAACGGGCTTTTGGAGGCCCATCTAGGTATTGGGTATCCACCCATTATGTAACATTATTACTATAAATACATGGCTACGGGTTTCGTAGCCACCAAGTTTACAACACAAACAACTTAATTTGCTAAAAAATTAAGCCAATGGATCACTTCTTAGCACTAGCACTCCCTATGTTTTTCTATATTGCTTCATTATCGGCCTGATGAGATGATTTGTATTTGTTGTCAAACGACCCAGTATGAAACCAAATTGAATATTAAATTTATAGCAAAATTTTAAGAGCAATTAATGCATATTTTAATCTTTTTTGCTTCATACATTTTGAAGGAAAGATTGGAATAAACAGCCACTTTATTTTGATTGAATGATAAAGAGTAAATTAGAATATAATGTATTAACTATTTTTGTTACAACCTTTTCATTATATTTACTGCATTTTTCACCACAAAAAAAATTATGAACTTAATTACGAATGAACTATTTAAAAATATAAATGTATTTAGTCTTTCGTATCTCTCTACATTGATGCACAAAATACTATCAACAATACACATGCATGAATATTTTCTAAAAATTCATTAAAACCACTAAAATAACACAAAAAAGAAATTAAATAAATTAAATATTGATCCAAATTCTATTGTGTCAAAATTAATCCCAACTTTCTCAACAATATCTATATAAATCTCTTCATACTGTGCAACTTACAAACAACTTGATTAACCACGAAAATTAAGCCAATGGCTCACTTCTTAGCACTAGCACTCCCCATGTTTCTTTATATTTCATTATATTCTGTCTGATGAAATGGTTTGCCTTTGTTGTCGAACATCCCATTATGAAACAAAAATTGAATGTTAAATATCTAGCAAAATTTTATTTGCAATTCATCTTTTACTCTTTTTTTCTTCATACATTTTAAAGAAAAGTTTGAAATCAACCCACATTGTTTTATTATTATTTGATCCATCGGAAAACAGAAAACATGGGTCGTGAAACACGGGTATACATGCTCCGATCACTTAACCCTGAACACAGAGAAGCCAAGTATCCATCGGGACCCATCTTATTTTGATTGAATAATAAAGAGTACAATTGAATATAATATATAAAATATTGTAGTTACAACCATTTAATTATATTTATTACATATTTCAACACAAAGCAAATTACAAACTTTATTATGAATTAACCATTTTAAAATGCTAAATGTATTTAGTCTTTCTTGTCTTTCTATATTGATGCACAAAATATTTTCTACAACATATATGCATGCATATTCTCTATTACTTCATTAAAACCACAAAAACAAATAAAACCAGAAATTAAATAAATTAAATCATGATCCAAATTCTCCTCTAAAAAATTAATCCCAGCTTTCTCAACAACATCGATATAAATCTTTTCCTAGTGTACAATTCACAAAAAACTTGATTAACCATAAAAATTAAGCCAATGGCTCAGTTCTTAGAACTTGTTATGAATGAGGGAGGCCTTTGGCCTCCCCTCCTTCATTACCCATTCATTAGGCCCCCATTACTTAGAGTAATGGGGACCCTTGGTCTCCTAGAGGCTTTTGGCCTCCCCACTATGAGATATATAAATAGAGCACCATGGCTCTTAGCGATGGTGACTGATTCTTAGCAATGAAATTCTCTCTCTCTCTCTCTCTTGAGTCCTATCACTTTCCAACACGTTATCAGCACGTGTTCTTCCTTGAGCAAGAATCCAAGCCTAAAATCCCCACCAAATTGATCCCCTACGCGCAAGGAATCTTTGGTTGCTGCGACGATTCGTTGGAGCGTTGCGGCATTCCGGAAGCATTCGGAAGCTCGGATCTTTATTTCTACGGATCTTTTCTACGGTCGTCCCTAGATCATCGATCTAGAGGTATACTTCTTATTCCCGTAGATTACAACGGACTATACATAAAAAATTTTACCATGTTTGCATACAAGTAAAAATTAAAATAATAGAAAGAAAAATTTGTTATCAATCACACTTATATCGAAATAATCGGAATATATCGAAATGATGATCGGACTATATCGAAATGAAGTTCCAACTCTAGAATAAATTTTTCTTGTGACTGGACTATATCCGATTAAAATAAATTCTTGTATGCGAAGAGAGATTAACTGTAGAACCTGATATAGTCCATATAGTCCTATCACTTTGTGCCTATCACTTTACATGAATTCTCGTTACTCTGGATATAGTCCTGTCACTTTACAAATAAATTCTCGTTACTCTGGATATAGTCTCTCATGAATATATGATCGGAATATATCCTATCTCTTCGATTATTTGGGAGCAATAAATTCTTGTGCCTGAACTATATCCGATTAAAACGTCCGGACTATATCCGATTAAAATAAATTTTTCTGGTTGATGATCCCCCCCTGCAGGGGGGCGCCTCCACGTCCGATCACCCCCCCCCCTCCCACCACCATTGAGGAGAAGGTGAAGAGTCATGACGGCTTATCTCTAACCAGATGGTTAGAGATTAGGGGTTTTCACAAAATAAACCCTATGGGACATTGGGTTATAATTTCAGTGAATTGGGCTTCATGCCCATACAATTACAAATTTATTTTTTAACAGCTAAAACTCTAATTTGGCCCGAAGCCAAAATTTAGAGGCAAATGATTATGCGTAACTGCGGAATGGGCCACAAGCCCATATAATTAAAACTATTTTTTGGCCAGAAGCCACAAAATAATTTATAAATTCGGCATTTGAAATATGAGAAATATTTATATTTTTTTTAAAACGGGATATAAAATTGGCATATTTAAACTCGGAGAAAACTTTGTAAAAACACAATAATTTATATATTCCATGTTGACAAATTGTTTTAAACATCCCTCTTGCATAATATAATCTATGGTTTACTAGGACTCTATTTTTCAAAATATAATTATCTTAAAGATCCTGAGACCGCTCTGCCGTTAGTCAACTAACCTAACGGTGTATGACATTTCCACGTGGTCTACAAGATATTTATATTTTCTAGTTTCCCTTACCATATGTTTTGCTTGAGATATATGCGTGGTTGTTTACTTTTATGCCCGTAGCATATTTAGAACTGCGTGGATGTTTAAATCAGCAAAAATGTGTTTTTCGGGATCGGCCATTGTATACATATTTACTTTCCTTGCACTTTTATTTTCTTGCGAGAGAATTTGTAAGTGAGGAAATTTGTATTTTAAAGCCAAAGCTCGATGCAACAGCACATAGAATTGATGAAAACTCCTTCAATGGGTGAGGAAATTTGTATTTTAAAGCCAAAGCTCGATGCAACAGCACATAGAATTGATGAAAACTCCTTCAATGGATCATGATGTCGGTCAATGTGCTTGGCTAAGTTTGCTGGACCAACCTAGCTTGACTGGATAACAAGTGGTCCTGGCTTAGTCAATTCCCTGGCCGCGTCCGCTGGACCGCAAGGAGTCGATTCATGACTGTGTAAGCCAAAGCGCGATGCAACAGCATATGAAGACGGAGATATAGGGACCCAGTTCAGTTTGGGTTTCCAAAGTTATATTATTTTTTTTTCTATTATGGACTTTAAACGAACTTTGGACTGTGTACTATTTTGGGTATCTGACCGATCCCCGCATTTTTACTTGTTTATTTCTTTATGCATGAATTTTTGAATTTTAATTAATTCATGCTCATTTTAAAATACGTAGATAAATGGCAAAATTGGCAAGCGTCGATTTCGAGGTCCTCGATTCTGCAGGGACAAATTACCTGAGTTGGCGAGTGGACCTGAAGTTCCACTTGCGTTCAATGGCCCTCCTTGGGTCCATTTTGGCTCCTTCCTCGGCCCCAGCAGCGGCCGAAGCTTCTGCTACAGCTAGCAGCAGCCCCACAACCACTGTATCCGATGTAGATAAGGCGAAAGCCATAATCTACATTATGAAGCATATAGATCGGACCTTAAAGGCCGAATACTTAACGGTTGAGGACCCGAAGGACCTGTGGACAGCATTGGAAGCACGGTATAAACATCAAATTGATGTTATATTACCCCGTGCCAGTTATGAGTGGGAAAACCTCAGACTTCAGGACTATAAGTCCGTCGCTGAGTATAATTCTGCACTTCATAACATCACCTCACGCCTGAAGTTGTGCGGTGAAGAAGTGACAGAACAGCGCATGTTGGAAAAAACATTTACCTCGTTTCACGAGAAAGATGCAATCCTCATGCAGCAGTATCGTGAACGCAACTTCACGAGATTCTCCGATCTGATCTCATGCCTACTTAGAGCAGAGCAGAATCGAGATTTAATGCTAGCAACTCATAACTTACGTCCATCTGGCACTGCCCCTATCCCTGAAGCTCACCACGTTTCTCCCCAGAAGTGGAAAAACAAGAGGAAGACTAAAAATACTAAAGGGAAATCGGTAATGAAGCAACCAAGAGGTGCAGCTCCCCAGACAAACAAAAACAATAAAGGGAAAAGAAACTTCACTTGGAAGCGAAAGGACACCAAGCACGTGTCACTTCCAAAGAAGACCTGGGAGGACAAATGCCATAGATGCGGCATGACTGGCCATTGGTCCAGAAACTGCCGCACTCCTCGCCACCTACAGGATCTATACCAGGCGAGCCAGAAGTCTCGACCTGAAACAAACTTGGCAGGTGTACTGCCGCCAACAGTCTTTACTGCTAAAGACTTCGAGAACGACGATCTGCTAGATTGAGCATCATCATTTATCTATGCATTTAGAATTCGATGTATCTTCATCTGTTATTTGCTTTAGTGCGGACTTTTATTTATGAATGTTGTCTACATTTTCCCTCAAATAAAATTTCTTTTTTTGGCTTATATAGATGATGTCTGAGTGCCTAGTGGACAGTGCCTCGACGCACACAATCCTTCGCGATTATTGCTATTTTAATAGCTTAAACAAATATGACGGTCCTGTTATCACAATTTCAAGACTGTCCCAAATAATCGAAGGAACTGGTGAAGCAATTATATTGCTCCCAAATAACATAAGACTTCAAATTAATAATGCATTATTCTCTCCTATATCAAACAGAAATCTCGTAAGTTTCAAGGATTTCCGTTTAAACGGATATCACTTAGAGACCAGGGATAAAAATAAGGTTGAATATCTAATTGTAACTCGTCAAAAAGATGACCGGAAGATCATCTGCGAGTGATTCAAGGGACTCCCGTCGGGTCTATACCAAACATACATTCAACCAGTAGAAGCCAATATGATTGAACACCAGACGTGCCAATCACTACCAGAATTCCAACTCTGGCACAATAGACTTGGTCACCCTGGAACAGCAATGATGCGCCGCATCATCACTGAATCTCGTGGACACAAATTGAAGAGCCTGAAGATTCTTCAAAAGGGTGAATTTCCATGTCTCCCTTGTTTTAAGGGAAAACTAATAACGAGACCATCCCTCCTGAAAGTGGGATTAGAGTCTCCTGGCTTCCTTGAGAGAATTCATGGTGACATTTGCGGGCCTATTCACCCCGCAAGTGGCCCATTTCGGTACTTCATGGTACTGATTGATGCATCAACCAAATGGTCTTATATGTGCCTCTTGTCCACCCGCAACCTAGCTTTTCCAAAGCTATTGGCACAAATAATAAGGTTGCGTGCTCATTTCCCCGATAACCATATCAAGAAACTACGTCTTGATAATGCGGGAGAATTTACTTCACAAGTCTTCGAAGACTATTGCCGGGCAACAGGTATTGAAGTTGAACATCCGGTAGCACATGTTCACACCCAAAACGGATTAGCTGAGGCTCTTATAAAGAGACTCCAATGGATTGCACGTCCATTGCTTATGCAATCCCAGTTGCCTGTGGATGCTTGGGGGCATGCTATTTTACATGCCGCATCACTTATTAGGATAAGACCCTCTGGAGGTCACACTTTATCCCCGATGCAACTAGCATACGGCGCACCTCCGGATATCTCTCATTTGAGAGTGTTTGGTTGTGCGGTATATGTCCCAATAGCACACCGCAGAGGACCAAAATGGGTCCTCAGCGTCGCCTAGGTATATATATTGGGTTTGATTCCCCCTCTATTATCAGATACCTTGAACCCCTGACGGGTGACGCATTCAAGGCACGTTTTGCAGACTGTGAATTCAATGAGAAATTTTTTCCAAAACTGGGCACACAGTCTAAGAAGCCAGAAGCTTCTGAGACCATTAGTTGGGACCAGAAGTCTTTGTCCCTATATGATCCGCGTACTAATCTGTGTGAAGATGAGATCCTGAAGATCCTTCACATCCAGAATACAGTACATCTTTTACCGGATAAATTCACGGACAACCAGAAGATTGTCCGTTCACACGTCCCTGCTGCCAATACACCAGCTAGGATTGACATCCCCATAGATGGATGCAGCCCACCGGCAGCAGATTTGGTTGTACCTCAAATGAAAAGAGGACGCCCACCAGGATCAAAAGATAAAGTTCCTCGAAAGAGGAAGACTCCTGGCGATACTAAGATTATCCCTCCACATGATGCTGAGCTCAGACCAGCTACTTCTCCCCTCCTGATTTCCCCAGCAGAGGAAACAATAGGAGAAACATCATTAAATTTTGTACGTACTGGAGAAGTACTGGACAGAAATAGCATAGTCGTCGTCGACGATTTTGCGTTAGATATTGCCGTTCACGTCACTGAATATGACGATGACGTCGAACCACGATCTCTAGCGGAATGTAAACGCAGAGATGATTGGCCAAAGTGGGACGAGGCAATAAGAGTAGAGCTGGACTCACTCTTGAAACGCAAAGTCTTTGGACCAGTAGTCCAAACACCAGTAGGTGTAAAACCTGTGGGATATAAGTGGGTTTTCATAAGAAAAAGAGATGAAAATAATGTGATCGTTCGCTATAAGGCACGCCTTGTAGCCCAGGGATTTTCTCTAAGACCGGGGATTGATTACAAAGATACGTATTCCCCGGTCATGGATTCGATCACCTTCCGATTTTTAATCAGCCTAACTTCTCTGGAAAGCCTAGAAATGCAGCTCATGGACGTTGTGACTGCATATCTATATGGCGATATAGATAAAAATATCTATATGAGACTTCCTGATGGGTTTAATCTACCCCCAGAGATGAAAGAGATACCTCGGGACGTATTCTCTGTAAGGCTACATAGATCATTATATGGTCTAAAACAATCAGGCAAGATGTGGTATAACAGACTAAGTGATTTTCTTGCACAGTAAGGATTCACGAATAACGAAGTCTGCCCGTGTATCTTTATCAAAAGAACGGGAACATGATTTGTCATCATAGCTGTATATGTAGATGACTTAAATCTCATAGGATCTCCTGCAGAGATCAAAGAGATATCTGAAAGCCTTAAACATACTTTTGAAATGAAAGACCTAGGCAAAACAAAGTATTGTCTTGGCTTACAGATAGAACACCTAAGAGGTGCAATCCTATTACACCAATCTAATTATACAAAGAAACTTCTACGCAAGTTTCATATGGATAAATGTCATCCTTTAGGTACTCATATGGTCGTAAGATCACTAGATGTACATAAGGACCCCTTCCGGCCACTGGAAGAGGGGGAGGAGATACTGGGTCCTGAAGTACCATACCTCAGTGCCATTGGAGCACTTCTATATCTGGCTAACTGTACGCGTCCCGATATAGCGTTTACAGTTAATCTACTAGCCAGACACAGTGCTGCGCCCACAAAGCGCCACTGGAACGGAGTAAAGCATCTTCTGCGATACCTTCAGGGTTCCATTGATCTTGGACTTTACTACCAGAGAGGTGCCTCCCCCAAATTGTTTGGTTATGCTGATGCAGGTTATCTCTCTGATCCGCACACGGCAAAATCTCAAAAAGGTTTTGTATTTACCTACGGAGGTACTGCTATCTCTTGGAGATCGGTAAAACAAACCACTACTGCTACATCTTCCAACCATGCAGAGCTCATCGCGATCCATGAGGCGAGCAGAGAATGTTTTTGGCTACGCTCCGTCGTCCAACACATCCTCCAATCCACTGGCCTGAAGACCAGTGATCTGGATCCTACTGCCCTATTCGAAGACAACGTCGCATGCATTGCTCAGCTTCAGAAGGGCTACATCAAAGGCGACAGGACAAAACACATTTCTCCCAAGTTTTTATGGACGCACGAGCAGAAGAACGACAAGCAGATTGAAGTTCGACAGATCCAGTCATGCAACAACTTAGCTGATCTTTTTACTAAGGCATTGCCTAAATGTATTTTTGTAAAGCTTGTAAAGAACATTGGTATGCGACAGTTGAAAGACCTGCAAGCCTGAAGCTTGTACGGATCAGGGGGAGTAACATGTGGGTTGCACTCTTTTTCCTTAAAGCTGTTGGGTTTTCCCACTGGGTTTTTCACAGCTAAGGTTTTAATGAGGCAAACACACTTACTCTGGATCCAGAAGTATCCACCCCTTGCCTCAGTAGCTGAGACCGAAGTGATGAATGTGTAAGGGGGAGTGTTATGAATGAGGGAGGCCTTTGGCCTCCCCTCCTTCATTACCCATTCATTAGGCCCCCATTACTTAGAGTAATGGGGACCCTTGGTCTCCTAGAGGCTTTTGGCCTCCCCACTATGAGATATATAAATAGATCACCATGGCTCTTAGCTATGGTGACTGATTCTTAGCAATGAAATTCTCTCTCTCTCTCTCTTGAGTCCTATCACTTTCCAACAGAACTAGCATTTTTCATATTTCTATATGTTGCTTTATAATTTGCCTGATGAGATGTTTTGCGTTTGTTGTCAAATCCGTCCTGGTATTAAACCAAATTGAATATTAAATATCTGGCAAAATTTTAGTAGCAATGCATCTTTTAATCTTATTTTCGTTCATATGTTTGAAGGAATGATTGAAATTAACCCACCTAATTTTGATTGAATAATATAAAGAAAATTAAAATATAATGTTTTAAATATAGTGATTGCAATCTTTTAATCAAAGTTACCGCATCTTTCATCACAAAAAAAGATTAAGAACTTAATTACGAATTAACCATTTAAAGACATAAATGTATTTAGTCTTTCTACCCTCTCTACATGAAGTCACAAAATACTATCTGCAACACGTGTGCCTGCATATTCTCTAAAACTCCATTAAAACTACCAAAATAACTGCAACATGAAATTAAATAAATTAAATTAAGATCCAAATTCTCCTCTGTTAAAATTAATCTCAACAATATATATATAAATATCTTCCTATTGTACAGTACTACAATTCACAAACATAACCACAAAAATAAGCCAATGGCTCACTTCTTAGCACTAGCACTTCACATGTTTTCATATATTGCTTTATAATCTGTTTGATGAGATGGCTTGCCATTGTTGTCGAACGTCCTAGTATGAAACCAAATAGAATATTAAATATATAACGAAATCTTAGTAACAATGCATCTTTTAAACTTTTTTGCTTCATACGTTTTAAAGGAAAAATTGAAATAAACCCACCTATTTTGATTGAAAAATAAATATTAAATTAGAATATAATGTGATAAATATTGTAGTTACAACCTTTTAATTATATTTACTTCATCTTTCATCACAAAGCAATTACGAACTTAATTACGAATTAAGTATATAAAAAGCATAATCTCTCCAATGGATGCACAAAATACTATCTGCAACACACATGCATTCATATTCTCTAAAACTTCTTTAGAACCACCAAAATAGCTAAAACATGAAATTAATTGAATTAAATCCAGATCTAAATTCTAAACTATAAAATTTAATCACAACTTTCTCAATAATATCTATATTGTTATAAACGGGCTTTTGGTGGGCCTACCTGTTAGTGCGTATCCACCCATTATGTAACCCTACCACTATAAATACAGGGCTATGGATTCCATAGCCACCACGTTTACAACACGTTATCAGCACGCTCGAAGCTGAGCCGAACCCCTGCCGATGGACGGACGCGACGCGAACGGGCTTCCTTCACCGACCGTCGCTAGATCCGGCGGGTAGGATCTAGATGTAACTTTCTCCCTAGATCTAAATATTCCATATGCGCATATGTTGAGATCCAATTTCTTGGATCAATCACTCATGATTGGATCGCTTTTATTGATAAAAATCAAACTTTTACAATAAAAACGATTTTTTGGATATCAAAAAACACTTTTTCGAATAAAAATTAGATTTTTATCCCCAAAAACCATGAAACCCTAGGGGATCTTCTCACCGGAACGCGAATCCCCCTAGATCTCGCGCCAAAACCCTCGCCCGCCGCCCGAAGCGGCGACAACCCCACCCCCCCGCTGCGACGGCGGGCTCGACACGCCGCCAGCAGCGGCGGGCTCGACCCGCCGCCAGCAGCGGCGGGCGGGCCCCCCCGGCATCCGCTCGTTTCGGGCCCCACCCGGTGCGCGCTCATGTCCGGAAACCCTAGCTGCCTGAAGCGGCAAGCCGCGCGACCATAAACCCTAACTAGGGTTTGACCCCGAAAATTTTTCGATTTTCAAATCTTTTTCAGATTTAATTGCGATTTTTTTTCGTCAAAATCTGGACAAAATTACATGTGATTTTATTCATCGCTCTTTATTCGGATTATATGATTTTTCTAAACATTTAAAAATTAAGAAGATCATGCGACCGCTCTGCCGTTAGTCAACTAACCTAATGGTGTATGACGTTGCCTAGTGGTCCAATAATTTTTAAACGTAAGATTTCATTTTCCTTTATAAACTGACTGTGATGATTAAATTGCCTGTAATGAATAAACTGCCTGTGATGATTAAATGTCTGCTGCATTTTATCTGCCTGCGATGAATGTCAATATTTGCTGTGGTTTTAGATCGGCTAGGGATCACCATTTTATTTTCCCGCAATTTTCCTTTCTTTTAAGAGAAATATGTAGTGAGGATAATTTTGTAATATTACAAGACCGGCGGACGTCTCAAGGAGATGAAGGACTATTCCAAAAGAATAGGGGCCCCACTGGGGTTCCCGAGTTGTACTTTCATTTTCTTTTTGGGACTGTAATTGACTGTAATTAATATGGTGATTAGCCGATCCACGCAACAAATATCTGTGTCTGATGTGCTTAATTATTTATTTTTCTGCGAAAATATCTAATTATTGCCAATCTTTTTACATGCTAGAGTGATAAATGGCCAAAATTACGAGCGTCGATTTCGACGTTTTGGATGCTTCAGGTAAGAACTACTTAAGCTGGCAGTTGGACATAAAATTCCATCTGCGAGCACAGGGATTGAGCCACGCCATCGCTGTAGGCGATAAGGTTTCTGATATAGATAAAGCGAAAGCAATTATCTATATCAGACGCCATATCGATCGGACCCTGAAGGCCGAGTACCTCACGGTGGAAGACTCGTTTGAGTTATGGACCGCCCTCGAGGATAGGTATAAACATCAAAGAGATGTTATACTTCCTCGGGCGCGATATGAATGGGAAAACCTCCGTCTCCAAAACTTTAAGTCTATTGCCGAGTACAACTCGGCACTCTTTAGCATCACATCACGCCTGAAGTTGTGTGGTGAAAAGGTGACGGAGGAGCGCATGTTAGAGAAGACGTATACATCCTTCCACGAGAAGGATGTTATACTAATGCAACAGTATCGTGAACGCAAGTTCACGAAATACTCAGAGCTTCTCTCATGCCTTCTGATGGTGACCTTCTTCTGGCCACCCATAACTCACGCCCTACCGGCACTGCTCCAGCGCCTGAAGCACATCACAGCTCCTCCCAGAAGAAGAGGAGCAACTTCAAAGGCAAACCCCAGAAGGGCAAAGCAATGAAGAAGCAGGCTAGAGGACCCCCTCCCAGAAGCCACAATGAGGGGAGGAAGAAGAATAATGTGTGGAAAAGAAAGGACGACGGCCAGACATCTGCCCCCAGAAAGGACTGGGAAGATAAGTGCCACAGGTGTGGCATGATTGGACACTGGTCCAGGAATTGTCGGACTCCACGCCACCTGCAGGACTTGTACAAAGCGAGCCAGAAGCAAGCTGAGACAAACCTGGTGGTTCAAGAAGACCTGGCACCAATCAGGTTCATCGCTGAGGACTTCTCAAACGATGACCTGCTCGACTGAGGACATTATCCATTTTCTATGCATTGTAGCTTTCATTTTTGAGAAACTATTTATCTGCTTGTTTTTCCTTCTCTAGCATGTTGAAGTACTTTTCAGACATTAAATTAATTATCAGTAGTATATTTTCTGTGTGTGCCTTATACTGCGATATCTTATTTTAAAATAGATGGACTTTAAATGCCTAGTGGATAGTGCCTCTACGCACACGATCCTCCAAGACATCTGCTTTTTTCAAAGCATTAATAAATACGATGGCACCGTAAATACAATTTCTGGTCCATCAGGTATCATTGAAGGATCAGGGGAAGCACAATTTCTGCTCCCCAACAAAACAAAACTACTTATAAAAGATGCACTTCTCTCCCCTAGCTCGCATAGAAACCTGTTAAGCTTTAAAGACATCCGCTTAAACTGATACCACCTTGAAATAGTGAGCAAACATAACAGAGAATACCTTGATGTAACGTCTCATAAAAACGGTGCTAAAAACACCGTCGAGCGTTTTGAGGGACTCCCGTCGGGTCTCTACCACACAAGGATCAGAGCAATGGAAACAAACACACTAGAGCACCAGAAGTGCCATAATCAACCAGAATTCAAACTCTGGCACGATAGACTAGGACACCCTGGGAGGAATATGATGCGTCGCATCATATCCCAATCCCGTGGAATTGACCCGAAAAGCCTGACGCTACTTCGGAAGGGTGCAAATCCTTGTCCCCTTGTTACAAAGGGAAATTGATTACGAGACCATCCACCCTGAAGGTGGACTCTGAGTCTCCAAGTTTCCTAGAGAGAATACATGGAGACATTTACGGGCATATTCACCCCGCAAGTGGACCATTTCGGTACTACATGGTACTGATCGACGCATCTTCAAAATGGTCGTATGTGTGCCTCCTGTCCCCCCGCAACGTAGCCTTTGCAAAGCTACTTGCACAGATTAAGAAATTGCGTCTGGACAATGCTGGGGAATTCACATCACAATTCTTCATAGACTGCTGCCAAGCAACCGGCATAGAAGTTGAACATCATGTAGCTCATGTTCACACCCAGAACGGGTTAGCCGAATCTCTTATAAAGAGACTACAATGCATCGCTCGACCACTGTTGATGCAATGCCAGTTGCCGGTAAGTGCATGGGGACATGCCATACTGCACGCTGCATCACTGATAAGATTACGACCGTCAGGTAGTCAATCTTATTCTCCGATGCAACTTGCATATGGGAACCCACCCGATATCTCTCACTTGAGGATATTCGGATGTGCTGTCTATGTCTCCATAGCACCACCGCAGAGAACCAAGATGGGTCCTCAACGGCGCCTTGGTATCTATATTGGTTTCGACTCATCATCAATCATTAGATACCTCGAACCCCTTACAGGGGACGCCTTTAAAGCACGTCTAGCAGATTGTGAGTTTGATGAAAGCACTTTCCTGAAACTAGGCATTAACACACAGAAGCCAAAAGCTTCAAAGACCATTACATGGGACACAAAGACTCTATCCCATTTTAATCCGTGTACAAACCAATGTGAAGAAGAGATCCTGAAGATCCTTCAAATCCAAAACACAGTTCACATTTTACCGGACAAATTCACTGACAACCAGAAGATTGTCAGATCACACGTCCCTGCTGCAAATACGCCAGCTAGGATTGACATACCCAAAGATGGATGCAATCCACCTGCAGCAGAAGCGGCCGTACCTCAACAAAAAAGAGGACGACCCCCAGGCTCCAAAGATAAGAACCCTCGAAAGAGGAAAAATCCTGGAGCAATAATAACGATACCACCACAGGATGCTGAGCTCAGCCCAGCTACCTCTCCCCTCCTAACAACCCCTGAAGAGGAAAATATAGGAGAAATATCATTAAATTATGTACGTACTGGGGAGGTACTGGACAGAAAAAGCACAATCATCGATGATAACTTCGCGCTCATTATTGCCACTCACGTCACTGAATACGACGATGAAACCGATCCACGCTCTCTAGCAGAATGTAAACGCAGAGAGGATTGGCCAAAGTGGAACGAGGCAATAGGAGTAGAGCTGGACTCACTCTCGAAGCGCAAAGTTTTTGGACCTGTAGTCCTAACACCAAAGGGTGTTAAACCTGTGGGATACAAGTGGGTATTCGTACGAAAAAGAAACGAGAAAAATGAGATCGTGCGTTACAAAGCGCGCCTTGTTGCACAAGGCTTTTCCCAACGACCAGGAATAGACTATGACGATACATATTCCCCGGTCATGGACGCGATCACTTTTCGTTTCATTATAGGCCTATCCACAAAGGAATGTTTGGATATGCAGCTCATGGACGTTGTGACTGCATACCTATATGGAAATATAGATAAGGACATCTATATGAAAATCCCAGACGGATACAAACTACCGACAAAAATGACAGAAAGACCTCGGGACGTCTACTCTGTCAAACTCTAGAGATCACTGTATGGTCTAAAACAGTCAGGTAGAATGTGGTACAACAGACTCAGTGAATTCCTAGTGCAACAAGGATTCACAACAAATGAAGTCTGCCCTTGCATCTTTATAAGAGCAAAGGGAACAGGATTCGTGATTATTGCCGTCTACGTAGACGACCTGAACATCATCGGATCTCGTGAAGAGATAGATGAGATATCCAAAAGTCTCACACAGACTTTTGAGATGAAGGACCTCGGCAAAACGAATTTCTGCCTAGGCCTACAAATTGAACACTTAAGCGGAGGAATCCTGTTACACCAATCGACATACACAAAGAAAGTGCTGAAAAACTTTCTTATGGACAAATGTCATCCGCTTAGCACACCAATGGTCGTTCGATCATTGGAGGTTGACACAGACCCCTTCCGACCACTGGAAGAGGGGGAGGAAACACTGGGTCATGAAGTACCCTACTTAAGCGCAATTGGAGCACTCCTATACCTGGCAAACTGCACGCGTCCCGATATAGCGTTCGCAGTTAACTTACTAGCCAGATACAGTTCTGCGCCCTCAAAGCGCCACTGGAACGGAGTTAAACAACTTCTGCGCTACCTCCAAGGGTCTGTGGACATGGGACTATACTTCAAGAAAGGTGTATCCTCCGACTTGGTCGGTTATGCAGATGCAGGATACAGGTCCGACCCACATACCGCAAAGTCCCAGACCGGGTTTGTGTTCACATACGGTGGGATGGCCATCTCATGGAGATCCGTGAAGCAGACATCAACAGCAACCTCATCCAACCACTCCGAGCTCATTGCGATCCACGAAGCTAGCAGAGAATGCTTTTGGCTCCGATCAGTCATCAACCACATCCTCAAGACCACCGGCCTGAAGACGGAAGATCTTGGACCTACCACCATGTATGAAGACAATGCTGCCTGCATCGCTCAACTACGGGGTGGCTACATCAAAGGTGACAGGACGAAGCACATATCCCCCAAGCTCTTCTGGACGCATGAACAGCAAGTGGACAACCAGATCGACATCCAGCAGATCCAGTCTTGCGACAACATGGCAGACCTGTTCACTAAAGCTTTGCCTCGCAGCACCTTTAGAAAACTTGTACTAGGAATTGGGATGAGACAGTTGAGAGATTTACAAGCCTGAAGCTTGTACTTATCAGGGGGAGTTAATGTTGTGATGTACTCTTTTTCCTTGACTACTGGTTTTTCCCACTGGGTTTTTCATAGCCAAATGTTTTAACGAGGCAGCCACATCAACTCTGGATCCGGAAGTATCCACCTCTGATGTTATCCATCGATCAGGGGAAGTTACAGAGACTTGTACTCTTTTTCATTAGCCACTGGTTTTTCCCACTGGGTTTTCCTTGGTAAAGGTTTTAATGAGGCAAATACTCTTAAACTTAAGGATCCAGAAGTATCCATAGACCCATGATCAGATAAGCTATATGAACCCTGAAGCGTTCATCACGGCTTACAACAGTGGATGGATAAGGGGAAGTGTTATAAACGGGCTTTTGGTAGGCCTACCCGTTAGTGGGTATCCACCCATTATGTAACCCTACCACTATAAATACAGTGCTATGGATTCCATAGCCACCACGTTTACAACATATATAAATCTCTTCCTATTGTACAATTCATAAATAACTTGATTTTTGTTATGAATGAGGGAGGCCTTTGGCCTCCCCTCCTTCATTACTAATTCATTAGGCCCCCATTACTTAGAGTAATGGGGACCCTTGGTCTCCTAGAGGCTTTTGGCCTCCCCACTATGAGATATATAAATAGAGCAC
>CM061142.1:820880691-820931021 GCA_030789695.1 Scilla litardierei
ACCCACATGTAATCGAGCCAGGGTCCCCGCACACGAGCTCAGTAAATGAGCCAGGGTTGCCCCGCGCAGGAGCTCGCATTCTAGTTCACGATTCATAAGCAATTGGCGTAGGGGTGCACCTAGCCGGAAACAAGCAATTCGGGCATTGGCTATCAACCAACACATGGCCCGCTTCTGGAACACGAGCCAGGAACACAAGCATTGTAGCGAAGCTACGCAATCACGGGAACACTTAAAGAATGCAATGGCATGACAATTAATTTGCGTACCGTTAATGGAAATTAAACATGACATGGTAATTGTGCAACATGATAATGTCGGATCTAGCTTCGTTGTCAAGCTAGTTCCTAGATTTACGCCTAGGCGAGTATCATTTCGTCGCCTAGTCTCTTTTACGCCTACAACAAGCAAATGGCCTAAAACATGGGCTAAACCCTAAGTGGCAAGTTTCACTTGCCTAGCACCGAGGAATATGATCAACGAGGCACGCCACAAAAGTTATCTACGGAGAGGAAATCGCTGCCACAGAGAAACAATCATCAAACAACATCCACCTAGTTTATTATTAGGGTTTCAATAAAATCACAATGAGAGTTATGAGAAAACCAAAGGATCGAACCCTACCGTATAGAAGCGGAAGATCGATGCTGAGCAAACACGGCAACGGAAGAATGATCCGGGGAACCTAGGGTTCATATCTGGAAATGGATGGAGAAGTTTGGAGAACTAGGGTTTTTGGGGGATTTTGGGGGTTTGATGGAGATTTGAGGGAGATGAGAGGTTGAATGTGTTGAGGGAGGGCTTGGATGATGGATTTTGGGCTTGGGATGAAGGAATAAGGGGTTGATGGAGAAGGGGGCTCAATGGGGGAGACATTAGGGTTTTAGGTCGTGAGGGAGGAGAAGAAAACGTTTGGAGGGGTATTTATAGAGATTGGTGGCGGCTTGGGCAAAACTAGGGTTTCCTGCACTGCTTAGTCGGTCAAAGAACAACTGCTGACCGACTAGTTTGAGAACTAGTCGGTCGGTTGACCAACGCAGACCGACTAAGTGTAAACAGTAGCTCCAGTCGAAAACGTGAACTAAGAGTTAGTCGGTCAAAGAACAACTACTGACCGACTAGTTTGACATCTAGTCGGTCGATGAACGTTCTTAGACCGACTAAGAGTAAACAGTAACTCGACTATACAGAAGAACTAAGAATTAGTCGGTCTGAGGACAAAACTTAACCGACTAGTTTGACAACTAGTCGGTCGAAAGATGAACTTAGACCGACTAAACAAAAACAGTAACTTAAGTAAAATCAATCCAAGGAACTAGTCGGTTTGAGTAGAGTTGACGACCGACTAGACCTCAATCTAGTCGGTTGGTTCCCCTTCTCGAACCAACTAAGATGCACTAAAAGTGCCGATTCGAATCGCAGAGCTTCGGGAAGATTCCTATGGATTCTAAGATCACTCTAACTCTGAGATATGAGCGATTTGAAGCTCGTCACGAATGACTTACTCCGAAATCGACGATCGAAGGAAGAAGCTAGAAAATCACGACGAAACGATCTAAAATGAAAGCTATGGCGACGAAAACCACACATCCAAGGAGAAAATCCACCAAGCATATATTTTAATATAGATAATCCAATTACACGAAAACCAGTCGTTACAGTATGATATAAACAATATGACTCAAAGCTTTAGAACAAAAGAAACAAAATATAGAGCCATGGAAAACAAGGATATGAAGTAGCGCAAGGATGAACAAAGTTAAAGACAAAAAGCTATGAACATGGAGCCATCCAAGAGTCAAGATCTAAAGCAAGTGTGGGATCATGTAGAAGGCAGACAATACCAGAAGGGGGGTTGGATAGTATTGAGTAAAACAATAAAATTCTCGCTTAATTTAAACCCTACTGTTCATTGCCTACGTCTCCAATGAGAGTTACCTCACTTGATACTTAATCAACACAATTTTACAAGCTTGTAATAAAATAAATGAGATGGGCACAGCGGAAATGAAGATTACAAGCAATATGCGTAAAAGAAAGATATAAGAGAGTCACAGCGCAAACACCATGATTTTACTCTGGTTCGGCCCAACATTGGCCTACGTCCAACAACTGATCCACTAGCTCTCAAACCCGAGAGTAACTTCATAACTCAACGAAGAGGCCTTGTACAAGTACCTAGCTCCACTTGCTAGGAAGTTTCAATCACTTAGTTACAACTCAACTGGGAATTTCCTATATACAACACTTTCCTTACACACGGGAGTACAACTTACCAAGCCTTCTTCAAAGACTTTACAAACCGTTTGTAGATTTATTATAAGTGTTGAGTATTGGAATTCTTACTTGGTTTTGATGATGAGCAAAAATAAATACTTGTGACTAATCCCTTACTTGCAGTTAATCCATTGCCTATGATTATCATGAAGATCAATTATTAATGTATGTCACTCAAGGATCAATCAAAGCTCGTAAAGTCGATTGGATAATCGAAGATGAAGATATAAGCTTCAAGATCATTCAAATAGAAAGAAAAGAGGTAAAATTAAATGTAATCTTTTTATTCTCTTTTTGTTTCTTATTAGTATGTAGCTTAGAAGTAGAATTATGTTGGAGCGCACATGTAATGCCCGTATGCTAAAATACTATTTGTGTGTGTGCGTATAGTAATTTTGTTGTGTGTATAGTAATTTCCTACATGTATGGATATAAGGTGAATATGATATGCTTTGGATATATAAGTGAATGCGTGTGGTTGGATAGTAAATCGATATTCTTGTTAGCATGCTATTAGTGTTTTAGCATTTTTAGCGATTTTCGTTGGTGAGTGTGTATAGTAAAACGATATGTTCATAACAATTGGTGATGCTGAGATAGTTATTAATGAATGACGTTATTATTATTGATGTTTGGTTGTTATTTTTGGTGATGTTGGTAGTATTTTTGGTATTAGTATGTTTATTATTAGTGATGTTGATTAATATTAATTATTATTGTTAAGGCCTTAGTTAAATTTGGTAGCTAGAGTGGGGCTTGGATTATTGTTATTTTGATGTTGATTGGGCTTTATAAGTTGGGCTAGACTATTAGATGAGAGAAGAGGGTTTGATTTAATTGGGAATGGCAAACTTGTAAATACCCAATCCAGTCTACAATCTTCCTTTCAATTCTTTTCTTTTTCTCTTCCCCCTTCTTCCCCAAGCCAACGCCAGCCTCCCCCAAGGTTGCCTGCTACCGAATCTCCCTAGGCATGGCTGAAATCAGCCAGCAAACAAAAGAAGAAGGAAAGGGGAATCAAGGCCCTAACCCATTCCCACCATCTACTCTACCATATTCTCCAATTTCTCTCAACTCCATGGCCAAAAACCCTCCCCCCAAAACCCAAATCAGAGCTGGCCGAAAATTCTGGGCTATGTTTCTTTATTTTTCAATCTCAAACCCCATATCTCCTTCGTCTTTAGAACCCTAGTGATTAGCTTGTAGTTGTGGGAGCTTGGGATCAAGAGGAGTTAGGGTTTGGAGCTTGAAGAGGGTGATTCATGGGGGGGAATTTCGAAATTAGGGCTTGAGCTTGGAATTGGAAGAGGATTTTGCATCTTGGATGAGGTAGGAGTCCAACCCCACTCTCATGTTTCATTTCATTGTATTTGGTAAGCAAAAATTGCATTTTCAGGTTTTTTTAAGAAACCTCTTGATATGGTGCAATTGAGTTTGATATTAATTGTTGTATGGAGTAATATGATGCCATGAATTAGTTTCCACTCGGTTACTTAGTGCATTGCATTTTTGGGCACCATGTGAGTTGGGTTTGGACATCCTACTGGGTCACGCTGTGACGTGTCCCCGTTGATATTTTTCAGGTGCTGGATCGTGGCGTTGGGGGCCCACTAGTCCAGCTGGTTGGAGTTGGTTGGAGCTGAGGATTTATAGAGAGTGTGAGAGTTCTGGGTGGGTGTTATTGTACTTTAATAAGTTGTGGGTTCATGTTGTGTATGCGAGATTGCTATTAGTGATGTTAATATTGGTTAGTTGTGTATTTATATGTATCAGTGTTTAATTTTATCAGTGTTGAGCTGTTGGTTCTTTGTTTGTCTGTGTTGTCTGGAATGCTACATGTACTATCTCAGCAGTGCGCAGTGGACCTGCTTGAGTTTATGAAATTTTGTTTTTCTTTTCGTAGCACTCGCCTCTTCAGGAATACCTGATACGGATTCGTACTTATCGGGTATATCGGGGAGCAGGGCGTTACAGCACACACATTTTTCATTCTATCCTAGGAAAACATTAGAACTCATTTCCTAGGCCTCCAATTATTAATTCTCAAGCATGTGCATTTTAGAGTTTTACCAGGCGACTGCTAAATTATTTACATGCGCATGTCTCCATACAGGCACCCGAGATTTGTTCTTCAGTCGTCTGTTATGCACATACTTTTTCACTTATGCTTTTGGGCTTTCTGTTATAGCTTTCATCAGGCGACTGTTGTACAATGTACATGCGCCTGTCCAGTTACATGCGCATGTGACTTGTTAGTCAGTCGACTGTCACTCCTTACCCAGAATTGCCAAGTTTTGCAAGTTTTGCACTTGCGTCTGCAGGTGATGTAAGAAGGATTTATAGGCGCCTGCCCATGGCACAGTCGCCTGTATATGCTTCTACAGTCGCCTGTCCTAGCTTGTCAAACTTCCCAAGTTTTGACAACTTTTGCACTTGCATCTGCGGGCGATGTAAGAAGGATTTTCAGGCGCCTGCCCATGGTACAGGCGCATGTATATTCTTCTATAGTCGCTTGTCCTGTCTTTCCAAATTTCATGAGTTTTCACCACTTACGCACTTAGGAATTCAGTCGACTGTAGAAGGTATCTCAGTCGCATGTTGGTTTACAGGCGCCTGTCAGACCTTCATCAATTGACTGTCCTACGTGGTAAGTTACCGTTTGAATTCTCACCTACCCTCTGACACAGTGCAGCAGGCGACTGTGAGTTCTTCATCAGTCGACTTTCTGGGGCGTATTTTCTTTCCGTTGGCGTTTTCCAGACGGATTTCAAAGGGGGTTTTGGGTATTTTGATTGAGAGGTTTAAAGAAATTATAAAAGGGTCTCCTACTGTTTCATTGGAGATCTCTCTTGAACTCTTGAAACCCTTTAGAATTTGTTGATCTCGTCTCTAAGCTCTCAAGCCCTCATTTTCTCCAAGCCCTAGTATTTCATTCTCTCTTGCTCTCCAACCTAGAATCAAAGTTGATAACCTCTAGGCATTTGGTGGTGACAAGAGAAAGGACTTCACTCTCTTCTTGGAAAAGATCAACACTCATTCACTTTGCTCATTCAAGTTCTACTTCAAGGCATATGTGTTTGTAATTGTTAGCATTTCGAATTTCATTATCACGTATTTCGATTTCACTCTCGGTTTGTGAGAGTGTGTTTGCTTGATCCCAAGTTATGGGAGTCAAGGACATCGATTGTTGTTTGATTACACTTGTAGGGTTGCTACAAGTGGGTTTAAAGTAAACCTCAAGTTTGGGTTCTAAATTGTGTATATGGAGGTATCCGGGTGGAAGGGGCGTAGGATTACTGAAAACAAGTCGGGATTGGACTTGGGTAATCCGAATCCTTGAAACATCTTCTAGTTAGCTTGTTTCATTTTGAGTTAATTTATAATTCCGCATTTATTGTTGGTTAGGAATTTAAATTGGTATAACTATCGTTTAAATTTTATAAACATTATTCAACCCCCTTCTAGTGTTTTCCTCATAGCCATGGTCCTTACAATAACACCCTTGATTTCTATAGCCAATATATAAGAAGTGTGTGTATGGTGTGGCTATATAAAAATCAAATCTTTTGTTCAAGATAAATAATGAAAGTAAGCACAAGTATATCAAAAGAAATCGTGATTTCATTAAAAATTGGATTTTGACCTAAATAGTCTGCTATCTCCAGGAGATAGTCGGCTATATTTTTTCATGTAGTCGGCTATCCAAGTGCTAGTCGACTACTACAGTAAAATGAGAGTTCCTAGTTCAAATCTGAAAGCAGATAGTCGACTATTTGAATTAGATAGTCGGCGATATTCAGATACTTGAGTTTTTCATCATAAACATTCTTTGAAAATATTTAATAAAAATTATATACTAATATAAAACATTTTAATACATTTTAAAAGTATTTTTCAAAATTATTTATGAGTGTGTATCTTCATAATATTGGCTTTAACATTCTAAGTTAGTTAACGTACACCGTACACACTTATGGAGCTCTTTGATCTTGTTATCTTGACTTGGTCAGTCGAGTATTGATCTTGAGTCTTTGATTAAGTCTTCACTTGCTCCATCCATAAACTCTAAAGTTGACTTCCAACCATGACTTCCAAGTTCTTCAATTTGAGTTATTCCATATCTTAGTTCTTCATGGCTATAAAATAAATCATCGTTTCCTATACAAACTTGAAATAAATTGTTAGTACTCATATAATTAGTGGACATCATCAAAATACCACGATATATCTTAATATCCCAACTGCAAGAACTGGATATTACAAGATCAAGAGGAAGACTCAAATGAAGTATAAAGGCGCACGGCAAAGTGGACAAGACTCAAGATTCAAGACTATGTCAAGTTGTGTAAGTTTTGTCATAATTTGTAAAAGCTTTAGATTTGGAACTACACTCGCACAATAGAATATAACAAAAATGATTTTAAATGGTATTAAAAGGATTTAAAATTATATATATAAGTGTTGACAAAGTTTCAAATAATTTTGGAAGAGAAAACCCATGTATCATAAAATAACTGACCATCCACACCCTGAAAGCCAACTATCTTGAAGTGGAAAATGAACTAGAACTCTATGTCCTGTAATAGCCGACTATCTCCTTTGGATATCAGACTATTGTCCACAAGATAGCCGACTATCAATCAGGATAGCTGACTATCTAGGTCAAACAGCTAATTAATCACAAAACCGTGATTTCCGTGATGCTGTTTATTGTAGCTGTTAGAGGGGAATTTTAGGGATTCGTTTTGAATTATTTTGATCATATATATACATATGGGGATGAGCAGTCGGTGTAGGAAATTTTCTCATTTTACATAATTTTTTTCAATATTTTTATTTGGTGTTGTACATGTTCTAAAACCCCAAATATGGGTGAACCCTATGAGGATTTGACCATTGATCCACTCGTTACAAAAAGTTCTATTGTTCTGAACCCGTTGAATTTGCAACAATCGGATCAATGGTCAAGAAATATTGTATTCACTTGATTTTTGATATTTTTATCATCCATGTTATGTAGAAAAAGATGAATGGTGTTGATCTTCAAAAAAATGATGGAAAATGAAGTATTTGGAGGGCCGGTGTAGGAAATTTCCTACACCAGCAGCTCATATCCCTTTTCTCATATATATATATAGATATATCAAAAATCAAGTGAATCCAATATTTCTTGACCATCGATCCGATTGTTGCAAATTCAACTGGTTCGGAACAAAAGAACTTTTTGTAACGAGTGCATCAATGGTTAAAATCCCCCTAGGGTTTACCCATGTTTGGGGTTTTGGGGTTTAAGAACATGTACAACCCATAACAAAAAAATTTAAACAATTAATGTAAAATGAAGTTTTTGGAGGCAAGGTGTAGGAAATTTCCTACACTGGCTGCTCATCCCTCTCAACCTGTTTGAGTGAGTGAGTGAGTGAGTGTGTGTGTCTTGGCACCTGATCTATTAGATCAGGCGCCACCTTTTCTACATTATTCTCGTATATAACACACTAGTCATAACTCGTGATTGCAGGCACGGTTCATTTAAGATTTTTCCACGCGAAATTTTTGTTCCCAAAAAAATTATTTCCACAGCCAAAATTGTGCGGAACAACAAATTAGCGTAAAATATTTAGCGGTACAGACGCATTCGGCACAGAACAACAAATTCGGCGCATGCGCCTTCGACACGGAACAACAAATTCGGCACGGAACAACCAATCAGCTTAAAAAATTTAGCGAGCGCCTTCGACGTGGGAAATTATTCTCATCCTGTTGCCCCATGCATCGAAGAAACAGTGGGCCACACGTTGAGGGAGAGATTGTCACGACCCGCTTCCCTAAAATGGAGGCGAGACGTGAAAAGGTCCGCACGAGAGTGGAGCTGTGAAGCCCCAAACCCGATAAGCGTCCACAATACATAAACAGGTCCCTGTAACCACAACAGAATAACAATAATAACACAAGGAGAGACTGAAATAAAATTCCTCATCTCACAAAATGTCCAACATCAAAATGAGTCCAACATCCAGAAAAGCCACCAGGCTAAAAGAAAGAGTCCAAGGCCCAGAACAAGGCCAACAAAAGAACCGACATAATAAAGATATATGTGCCACGCACCGAATACAAAACAACTGTCTAACAAAAGTAAAACACACGAAGACACTAGGACTGGTCCCCAGTGTCCACGTACTCCCCGTCAAACACAAGCTCGGGCTCGGCGTCAGCAAACACCTCGTCCTCAACGAGGTACTCAGGCTCAGGATCTAACATGTGTCACCCAAAAGAGTAAAGGGGCACATGTCAGCAAGTCTAAAAAGACTTGGGCAAGGAAACTGAAGGTGAGGCATCTAGCAACCTAGCAGTTTAGTATGCATGACATGGCAGTTATAACATGAGTGCACAATTTAAACATGGCAAGACAATTTGTACAAGAGAACAATCATCGGGACAAGACAAGAGTAGCCAAGCTACTATCAATTCAATCAATTCACATTTTGTAGGTGTTTATGCCATTCGCTGAATGGCATAGCATTTCAGACCGATCGGCACTAAACACTACCCAATACCCACACGATATGGAGCCTGGGGTCCCCGCACATTGAGCTCAGCTAGTGAGCCTGAGGTTGCCCCGCACATTGAGCTCGCATTCTTAGTTCACAATTCATTACATCGAGCGTTGGGGTTTCCAACTCATTATGCTCGCTTCTGGTCACGAGCCAGGAACACAAGTATGGCGTAGGGAACACCTAGCCGGAACACGCAATTCGGGCTTTGGCTATCAACCAACACATGGCCCGCTTCTGGAACACGAGCCAGGAACACAACATTGTAGCGAAGCTACGCAATCACAGCAATACCCAAAGAATGCGAGGTCATGACAATTTATTTGCGTACCGTTAATTAAATTAAACGTGACAGGCGAAATGCAATGACATGAACATATTCGCGTACCGTTAATTGAAAGTAAACATGACATGGTAATTGTGCAACATGCTAAAAGTCGGAACTAGCTTCGTTGTCAAGCTAGTTCCCCAATTTGCGCCTAGGCGAGTATCATTTCATCGCCTAGCCTCTTTTATGCCTACAACAAGCAAATGGCCTAACACATGGCCTAAACCCTAAGTGGCAAGTTTCACTTGCCTAGCACCGGGGATTGACGATCACTTCGTCACACGGATGCTATCTACGGGGGAAATCGCTGTTTTGGTGGAGACAAACATCAAACACATGAAATTAATTAGGGTTTTCATAAAATTATAAATAGGTTAAGAAAACAACGGTAGAACGATTTCTTACCAAGAGGAGACGGAAGAAACACTCCGGGGAACCCTAGGATCAGATCTGGAAAAGATTGGAGAAGTTTGGAGAAACTAGGGTTTTGGGGGATTTGGGGATTTTGATGGGTTTTGATGGAGATTTGGGGAAGATGAGGGGTAGATAGAGTAGATGGATGGATTGGATGATGGATTTAGGGCTTGGAATGGAGAAATGGAGCTTGGAGGAAGATGGGGGCTGAAGAGGGAAGTTTTTAGGGTTTTGGGTCGCGTTGGAGAAGAAGAAGTCATTTGGGAGGGGTATTTATAGGTTGGGCTGGCGGCTGCCCAGAAATTAGGGTTTTAACACTGGTTAGTCGGTCAAAGAGCAACCACTGACCGACTAGTTTGGCAAATAGTCGGTCGGTCGACCAACGCAGACCGACTAAGTGCAAACAGTAACTCCTGAACGAAAATAGGATTCTAGAGTTAGTCGGTCCATGAACAAGTACTGACCGACTAGTTTGGCATCTAGTCGGTCGATGAACGTTCTTAGACCGACTAAGAGTAAACAGTAGCTGATACAAAAATAATTTGATGAGCTAGTCGGTTCAAGAAGCATTGCTGACCGACTAGTTTGCAACCTAGTCGGTCAACCAACGTTCTTAGACCGACTAACGATTAACAGTAACTCCTGAGAAATTTAGAAAGCTAACTAGTCGGTCCAAGAAGGATTGCCGACCGACTGGATCGTCATCTAGTCGGTCGGTAGCCCTTCTTACACCGGCTAATGAGCACAGAAAAGTACCGATACGGAGCGCGAGGCCCCGGTATCGATTCCTAAGACTCCTAGGCTCGATCTAACAGTTAGATATGACCGTTATGAAGTCCGTCACGAGTGACATACTTCGAAATCGACGATCCTAAGGAAGAAACGAGAAAATACGACGAATCGATCGAAAATGAAAACTACGGAGACGAAAACCACACAAGAGGAGGAAATCCACCAAAACATATATTATATATATATATATATATATATATATATATATATATATATATATATATATATATATATATAATCCAGACTCATGAAAAGCAGTCGTTACAGAGATCATTCGATCTACAGAAGCATTCGATCTACAACATTAAGTGCAAGTTAAAATTTTTTCCCCAAATGCATTAATTACGTGCACTCTGCTATTCTCCATAAACTTTTATTCCCCAAAAAGTTTCATTTCCACAGAAACTTTCATTTCCAAAATAATGTTTTTCCCTCCAAAACTTTCCACAAAATCTCATCTCAACCATTCATTCCTCAAGATTAAATCCAAGCAGTCTTCTATCAACCTGTTTGTCCTAGTCAGCCCTAGGATTCAAAAAAGTTGTCAAATGTAGTATAGACTAGTCATAACCAGTGCCCGCGAACACGGTTCATTTAAGATTTCCCCCCATGAAATCTTTGTTCCCCAAAAAATTATTTCCACAGCCAAAATTACACGGAACAACAAATTAGCATAAAAATTTTAGTGGCACGAGCGCCTTCTGCACGGAGAAAAACAAATTGAGCGCATGCGCCTTTGACGTGGAACAATAAATTCGACGTAGAACAACAAATTCGGCGCGGGTGCCTTCGGTGCGAAACAACAAATTAGCCTAAAAAATTTAGCGGGTGCCAAATTTAGCGGGCGCCTTCGGCGCAGAAAATTATTCTCATCTTAATTCCACGTGCGTCAAAGAGACGGTGGGCCCCGCGTTGCATCAGATTTCGATCTGCAATATTAAGTGCAAGTTAAAGTTTTTTCCCAAATGCATTAATTGTGTGCACTCTGCTATTCCCCAGAAACTTTCATTCCCCAGAAACTTTCATTTCTACAGAAATGTTTTTCCCTCCAAAACTTTCCACAAAACTCATCTCAACCATTCATTCCTTAAGATTAAATCTCAGCCGTCCTTCTATCAACCCTTTTGTCCTAGTCAACTTGTCCTAGTCAGCCCTATAATTCAAAAACAGTAATCAAATGTTATATATATATATATATATATATATATATATATATATATATATATATATATAGCGATCTTCAGTTGCGAAAAAGAGGCTTTTCGCACCGTACGAAAAGATTTTTATCTTTTTTAAAAAAAATTTCAAAAATTCTTTTTTTGATGTTTAATCCATACAATTATATACCCCAGGGAAAATAATGGGTGAACCCGTTGGGGATTAGAGCACCCATCCACCCGTTACAAATTTAACAGTCTCAAAACGTGCGAATTTGATGAAATGCCTTGATCGAATGCCAAATGACATTATTTCTCAACGGTTATTTTTTGAGGGGGGTATAACAACATATAATGAGGGTGGAAAAAAGAATTTTTGAAAAAAAATTTCAAAAAAAAAACTAAAAACATTTTCGCACGGTGCGAAATGTTCTCATTTGAAAATTTTCATATATATATATATATATATATATATATATATATATATATATATATATATATAGAGGTTGACTAGGATCCATTCGGATGGATCAAACATGCGGATCCATCCAAGTGGAATTTAAAGCTAGACAACGTAAATAGAAAATCCGACCGTTGGATGTCTTCTAACATGTCTAAACTAGCTCCAATCAAAATTTCAACTAATTTGGACATGTTTTGCCCATGCATCAAGTGGTTGCAAAATTAGCCGATTTTATAACTATTCAAAAACATCGATTTTGCAACCACTTGATGCATGGGTAAAACATGTCCAAATTAGTTGAAATTTTGTTTGGAGCTAGTTTAGACATGTTAGAAGACATCCAACGGCGAAATGTTCTCATTTGAAAATTTTCATATATATATATATATATATATATATATATATATATATATATATATATATATATATATATAATGAGTATCTACGCCATATAAGAGAGGGCCTCATTTTGCCCTCTCACATAAAGCAACCAAGTACAAGCCCTTGGTTGCTTTATTTAAGAGGGTATATGAGGCCCTCTCTCATATGGCATATGATACACATTATTCTTGTGTGTGTGTGTGTGTGTGGGGTAAAGTGTTCCTAGGGCGACTCCTTATATGAAATGTAAGGAGTCGCCCCATTTCCCCCCATATCCCATATTTTTTTGAATTTTTTCTTGGGATTGTTGTTCACCTCATGGATGATCGATATACCAAAAATCAAGTCATTCCAATACTTTCAGAGCCCACGTTTACTCTTTGCAACTTCATGGGATTTTCAGCACGTTTGCAGACCGTTGAAGTTGCAAGGGGTAGATGGTGGCTCTAAAAGTATTGGAATGACTTGATTTTTGTATGTTAATCATCCATGAGGTGAACAACAACCCCACGAAAAATAACATCGAAAAAATGTGTGATATGAGGGAAAATAGGGGGGACTCCTTAGATTTCATCTAAGGAGTCACTTTACCCGTGTGTGTGTGCATGTGTGTGTATATGTATGTGTGTGTAATGGGTATCATATGACATAAGAGGCATCTCCTCATACATCAAGACACAAAAAGTGGGTTGGTACAACGAGTACAAGCCCACATGGGCTTGTAACACCACATTGTTTGTGTCTTGGTGTCTGAGGAGATGTCTCATATGTCATATGATACCTATTATTCACACACACACACATGCACGCACATGCACTCGCTCGCGCGCGCTCGTGCGGGCGCGCGCGCACACACACACACTAGAGAGTGCAGAATTATTATATATGATTTTAAAGCAATTTTCTATTATTTTGAAAAGAATTCTCAAGCTCTCTCTAAGATCTAAAAGCTCTCATTTTTTGCCAATGTTTTAAAAGATTTTGTGCTTATTCTTTCTAATCTTTTTTATTAATCTTTTGGTCTTGAAAAAATTGATTTAATCTCTGTTCTTAAATTCTATTTCAAGAGATTTGATTCAAGTTTTCTTTTGATATTATGAACTTCACTTAAATCTAATTTTGAGATCAAAAGATTTGATTTTTCTTATAGCCACTCAAAGCACATAGCTCATATATTTGGCTATTGGAATCAAGGGTGTATCAACTCAACTACTACAAATGTTTGTAAGCTTCACGAGAAGCATTTGGTAATTGGATCGGTAAGATCTTGTGTGAATTGTAAAAGCCTCAAGTGAGGTCCTCGAAAGAGGTATTGGGGTGTATTCCATTTGTGAAAGGGGTGCTACTTTGAAATCCTAGTTTTGATGTAACTAGGTAAGTTAATAAATTCCTATCGAGTGAATCCAGGTACACGTATTGCTTGTTGCAATAGTGGATTAAAGTCCGAGAGAGATTGGGGACTGGATGTACCCAGAGGTGGGGAACTAGGATAAATCTGTGTGTCTGCAATGTGATTATTTTCTTATTGCTTATTATAACTTCCCTGTGATCTAGTTTTTAGATGTGCATCTTATCTTATTGCAAGTAATTATTTTTGTGTTGATTAAGTACCAAGAGAGGTAAATCTTCTTAGAGACTTAGGCAACGGAATAGAAGGGATTTTATCTTGTGAAAATGTTTTATTATTTACATACAACACTATTCAACCCATTCTAATGTTGTCTGCCATCCACATGATCCGACAACATCCTCATCTATAAAGGGTTGCCCGCGAGCCAGACTCTACTCAAAACTTATATCAACCTCTTATCCTTTATTACAACATTCGTAAGTTTCTCCAAATTCTTTGTTTGGTTCATCACTGAATGTGACATGAGAATCATTTGTAATGCAAATCGGTTCGTATTCAGTGATGACCATACGAAGAATTTGTTGTAACATTTACGCTGGGCAGTTTGCAAGAATGTTTGCAAGAGTGTTAAAAAATTTCGTTTTGTAGGGTAGTTGTGTTTTTAAGGGAAATTATATATGTTTATTTGATGAAATTTTGTGTTGTAGATCATGGAAGATGAACATATGTGGCGAAATCAACCCAGATGCTTTTGTAGACTGAAAGCTACTATGAGGACAACAATGACAAGGGGAAATAATGGGAGAATATTTTATGGGTATATCAATTACAACAAGAGCAACAAATGTAATTTTCTTGTTTGGGTTGATGAGAGTGAAATGTGTCCGTGAGAAAAAGAATATTCCAGAGAGTTGCTATAGGAAATTTCAAAGTTAAAGATAAGGCTGAGAAAACGAGAAAGGAATTATGGAGATATCCAAGAGAAAACAAGTTTCTCTAGTGCCAATGAAATTATCAGAAGGGAAGCTGCTAGTAACAATTATAGGATGAACAATGTATCACCAACATCTAGTCAGGCAAGTCATATGATAATTTTGGATATGTCCCCAATGATGTGGTTTTGTTTTGGTTGTATATCCACTTTGTTATTTACTGTATTTTTGTACGCATTGATGTTGTAGTAAAATTTACATTATTCTGATACATGATACATTGAAGTAACAGATACATTGACATACTGATACATACTGATACATTGACACACTGATACATATTGATACATTGACATACTGATACAGTAACATACTGATACATTGAAATATCTGATACATACTAAGTAAACTTGTTTCAATAAGAAGTGTATCAATTCTGATATACAATGAGTAAACTTGTTTCATCAACAACAAATGTATCAGTTCTTAATATTGATGATAGTTCTAGATAGTTTTGGATATGTTACCAATGATGTGGTTTTGTTTTGGTTGTATATCCACTATGTTGTTTACTGTATTTTTGTATGCATTGATGTTGTTGTAAAATTTGCAATATTCCGATATATGATATAGTGAAGTAACTGATACAATGACATACTGATACATGCTTATACATTGACACACAATAAATGTTGATACATTGACATACTGATACATACTGATACGTTAACATACTAAAACATAGAAATATATGATACAAATTGAGTAAACTTGTTTCAACAAAAAGTGTATCTTTTTTGAAATATACAGATTAAACTTGTTTAACAATAACAATTGTATCATTTTTTAGTATTGATGATCAGTTTTGAATTTTGATGAGTTTCAGATTGTATTCAGATCATTTCTGTATTGATGAATATCTGCAATCATTCTGTGTTGAATTGAACAATATGTCACGCTCCGCTTCCCATAATAGTTGGGAGTGAGGACGCGAGCGGGTCTGCATGGGCTAAAGCAGTGAAGATTAAGCCCAATAAGCGTCTGTGAATAACAACCAATCACAGATTCTTGCATGCATTCAGAATAACAAAGATGAATATAAATTAAGCCAACATCCAGAAAGAAAGTACACAATTATAAAAGACCCCAAGCAAGGCCAACAACGAAAACGTCTACAAAAGTGGGTACACACCCAACAGAAAAGCAATAACAAAACTCTAAGCAGCAGTAGGAGAATCTCAGTGACTAGTTCTCTGTGGGAAGAACCTCTGAGTCAACGTACTCATGGTCCAACGGATCAGTCTGATCAAGCAACTCGCTCTCCTGGTACTCTGTCTCGTGACCTGACATACATTTCAAACAATATGGAATGTATGTCAGCAAGGGTCCTTGGTAACTATGGTTATGAGTTAGACCCTTGGCAAGATATGCAAAAGATTATACATGGCAGTTAAAGCAATTAAAAAGTGTAATTCAAGTTGTTTAATAGTGTGTGCAATTCCGCGATTAAGGTTCACGTCTTTAGACGGCTAGTAAGTGAATCCACCTTCAAGTGCCACCGAAGGCGACCCTTTTAGTATCGGCTAGTGCCCACGAATCCAACCCCACCAACGTGTACTTTCTGGACCATGACCCAGAATCAGCCAACGGGCCTTCATGATTTATGATACTGGACACGAGCCAGACTAGCCAACCGACACATGGGAATAGTCAAATCTTGGCATGCATGTCTATGATTTAGCCATACTGGCAATTACGTTCTTTGATTATCAAGTTATTCCAGTATTTCAGATACTTTCAACAGGTTTTGCATTTCATGTCGTAACAGGGCGTTATCATTCTACTTATTAACTTTCCACACACACGCACACGAGGTTCTTATCTAGCAATTCACAAAAGTGCATTCATGGGGTTTTAGTGTCGTTGTGTCACACGCAAAGTGTAGTTCATCATGATATTTTTCTTGTACACCATTTCACGGTTAAATCGTCCAAAAACTAACTATGCATACAAAGTGGTTAAATAAATGACATTTTAAAAGTATGTATAAAATTGCGCACTTGCCTGTTTTCGATGATTCTGGTGTCGATGAGTTCGTATGAGAGGCACGAACGGTTTTCTGCGTCATTAGATTTTAAAAATTAGGTTAAACGAATTAACTCATGTTATAGTTATAGGGTTATAATACACTGTTTTATAATTTAACTTATTATATGAAAACTTAGGGTTTAGATAATAATATAGTATGCTCTGATATTATAATACTAACTCATATGCTAATCTGCTGATTTAAAAACTAACTTATATTATAGTTATTAATATAACATACTAACTAATAAAATTAACCGTATTTATACTTACTTGACTGTTCGTTCTTCTCCCTTTCGTAGATGAAGCGACGGACGACGGTTCAGGGCTACGGTGACGAGTGAAGCGGTGGCGGTCCAGATGGGCGTCGGGGTTGTCGTCGGAGCTGGGCGGTTGCGACGGAGGAAGAGCGCCGGTGGGTTGGTTGCATAGGAAGGGAGAGGTCCTCAGAGTGTTAGGGTATGCAGGCGGTGGTGGTGGACGAGGAGAGGTAGAGGACGTCGGAGGGTGTTGGTGCATCGGTTGTGTTTTGAAGAAGAGAGGGAGGAAGGACATTTGGGGAGGTCGCCTGAAAGGAGGAGGACAGTGAGGAGGTTCGTTGAGGGAGGATGAAGGCAGGGCTGAAGTCGTGAGGGCTTGTTGGCGCTGGGAGGTGACGGCGCCGGAAGAGAGGTTGGTGCTGCGGGGAGAGGTCGACGAGGTGTTGGGCTCGGGGGTGTTAGGGTTTGCTGTCGGAGATAAATGAAGGAAGGGAGGAGGTGTATGCTAGTGGAGGGGAGAGGGTGACTGTAGGGTTTTTAGAGAGGGAGAGATGAGTGTGGGTTCCTAGCATTTTTGTTTAAGGTTTTAGAGAGGGCTTGGGTTCTTTTGGAGAGGAGAGAGAGACGGGTGTGAAGGGCCCGGGGTTTTATTTTATGAAAAAAACTAGGTTTTAGAGTAAGGGGGGGCTGTGCGTGAGTAGGCTGGGTTAGAGTTAGGGTTTAAATAAAAAAAGGAAAGTTTTAATTAAAAATGATTTGTTTGAATAATTTTAATTAGAGTGTAACGGTCACTTTTCGACCGTACGTATTTTAGCGTGTATTGTTGGTTCGTGTGCGTCTTTTCGTATTTGATTTTTATTACTGTTTTTTGTAGTTCAGACACGTGACCGGACCCCGTATTCACGATCCTCTCGGAGGCACGATCGTCCTGGTATTTTCTTTCTAATTTTTGGACGTCCAGGAGTGAAGTTTAAATCTGATTACTAATATTAGTATTACTATTATATTTTTTACCACATCTTTAACTTAAACTTTTAAATAAAAAAATATTAATCTCACGTTTTAAATTTTCAGTAATCACTTTTTTTAAAACAAAACGAATCCACTTCTTATTTAATCCTAACTAATTAAGTATTTAAATTCTAACCTAATATCTAATAGATCTTAACTACCCAACAACCCAGGACTCCCCCCACGTTCCCCTCTCCCCCCACGTCACCCTTTATATCCCTCTCTAACATACACTATAAAGGGGAAACAAAAGCTAGCCTAGGGCTCTCACATACAGCCGCACAAAACCCAGAGCCCTACCCACGCGTAGAGTCTCTCTCTCCCCGCAACCGCCTGGTTCTCCTCTCCCCAAGACATTTCTCCTCCCTCCGAGCGGCACACACGCAACCCAGTCGATCCAACCTCCCTCCATCCCTCCGGCCACCGGACCACTGCCCAGACCTAGGCTTCCTCCTCTTTGCAGCACCAAGCTGTTTCCTCTTTCCCGTGCACTCAGTCCGCCATCTCCAGCGCCTCTCATCCCATCCCATCCTCCGCACAACCACATCTACAGGCCGCAACACCCTAAACCTGCATCAGCCACCCTCTTCCACGTGCAAACATAGCCTTCGACAACTGCACCCTCCTATAGTTAAACACCGAAACCCTTAAGGCCACAGCCTTCTTCTCCCCTCTCAGCCGTTGCCGACCACCCCCTCCATTTGCAGAGCCCAATCACTTCAGATCCGAAACCCGAGTTTCTTGCCTAGCCCCTTTCTCCCAGCTTGCCGAGATCCGACGTCATCACCGCTTCGCTGCGCTACCCGCAGCCGAGGCGACCCCGACGACCTCTCCCCACTATGCTACCCGTAGTCGAGGAACTAGAGCCCGTGACACCAAGGACCAGAGACGGGACGTTTCGAGAGCAGAGGTGATGAGATCCGATACTACTTCCAGATCGGGCGTCAGACCTATGCGCGATTGTCATACTAGGTTGGTATCCCCTACTCGTAGTAACCCAGAACGTTACGCCACTGAAAACCTAATTAAAACTGACAACGTAATCACTAAAGTTATTTTACGCTCTTTTAAACTGCTGTGATAATCTAGACCATCGATTGGACTTTTTGACTGTGCACATAGGGTAGAATCGACATAGAGAACCATAAACTAGATCTGAACATGTGAACAACGTGATTTGGAACTGCTAGGATAGCCATGATCAACCTAGAGACATGCCATAATAGGTCTTCTAAAACCAGTCCTAACAATGTCCCGTTTGACTTGTTACAACGAACCGTAACCGACGCACTGCCGTGACGAGACGACTCCTACGGACGCCCTTCTCACCACTTCAGGCAAGTGTGCTCACTTGCATTGAAACGACCACATTTAGGCTTTTACTTTCCTTAAGTTGTAAAAATGTGAACAAGAGACCTAGACGTGAAATGATAGCGTCTAGGATACCCTCACGACAGCTTAGACTTGACGACGAAGTCTAGGCCCAAAAAGCTATAACTGCCATGTTGATAAATATCTTAATACGGATATGCATCATCCTAATCTTACCATGTAATCTGATTCATGAATTGTATTGATCCTGCGGGGAATAAGGCACTCTCCTAGCAGAGATGGTGATCTTTTGTACGGATAACCTACGGGGAATAAGGCACTCTCCTAGCAGAGAGAGTGGTTCTTTGTACAGAATTGTCTTATGCACTTGGGTGGGGTTGGGTTGAGCGGTCGCAAGGTTTAGGCGGTCTGGCCGCCCTCTAACCTTAAGGCGTGAACCCTTGACACACACAGTCTTGCCTTGTCTTGTCTTGTAGCCGGTAGCACATGCTACGGCCATTGCCATGCCACGTTTACTTCTTGCACCATCTTTTACTTTCCTGCCATGTTTATATATAACTGCCCTGCTGTCGCATCTCACTATTGCCATGTAAACAACATTTAATATCTGTCTTTAAATTCCATATACCTTGCAGTAGAGTTTTTCTTAATTTCATTTGTAGACTCTGCCTGACGTACAACTCCTTTTCTCTTGGGTGTTTGTGAATCAGGTACTGAGACAGTGTACATAGACGAGGAGGCAGTACCTACAGACTTGGAGCAAGAGGACACTACTCAGGAGTATGATTCGGACGAGGACCGGTCTTAGAGTTCCCTTCCTGTTGCTGACTTGGAGTTTCCAGTTTTCTTAGTTGGGTACGTAGCACCATTTAGATTCTTGTCTAGTTGGGTGCGTAGCACCAGTAGTTTCCTTTTTATTTGTAGCCATGCCCGATGCTTTCTTTGTTAGACTTCTTTTGTACTGCTGGATTATTATTATGATGAATGAATGCTGATGTTTCTTTTGAATACATTTATTATTCTGAACTATAATACAAGAACATGTACATTGATGGTATATCTCTACAGACGCTTAGTGGGCTCGAGCTTCACTGCTCCAGCCCATGCAGACCTTCGTCCCGTCCTCGCACCCGTATTATGGGAAGCGGGAAGTGACAGGTTTTTGTGGTGGCCCATGCAGGTCCATGCGAAAAGCTACGATAAAAGTACTCGCATTCATTTAATATCCAATTTAACATGTGCAAAGTCTAATTTGGGTTCTCCTTGTCACATGATGGCAAGAAGACGCCTTACTCGCGCCGGGACCTCAGCTGACAGGGCCATGGAAGGCCACGGTGGTGAATTCCGCCAATTTCTTGGTGTCATGAGAGAGATGCTGGATGTTCAGCACCACTTAGTTGAGCAGACCCATCAGGTTGCCCATGTTGCTTATGCTGCTCAGGTTGCACCGCCTGCCTCTCGAGATGCACCTGAAGTGAAGCAGTTCAATGAGCTGCAGCCGAGGACTTTTTCTGGGAAGGAAGGACCCCTGAATGCTGACGAGTGGATCCATAGCACTGAGGACAAGCTGATAGCTACTGACATACCTGAGAAGACCAAGGTGGAGATAGCGAAGCTGCAGCAGACTGATAATGCAAGGAATTGGTGGCGCTCAGAGGAGAATCATCTGGAGAAGCCAGTTCAGTGGGTCACCTTCAAAGCCATGTTCAAGGTGAAATACTTTCCTAAGGCTGCGAAGAGGGAGCTCTTGCAGCGGTTTGTGAATCTGACACAGGGGAGTATGACAGTGGATGAGTATGAGGCGGAGTGTGAGATGCTCTGCTGTTTCGCCCCGCATATGGTCAAGAGGGCAGAGAACCGAGCCAATCAGTTTCGCCAGGGGCTGAACCCCAAGATCCAGCCCTCGATGACTTAGACAGATTTGACCACTATAGAAGATGTACTGAACACAGCCAGGAACCATGAGGCTGTGGCAAGACTTCCTGATTCTCCTGCTAGTGGAGGAAAGTGACAGATGGTGCAGTACAGGCCAACAGCTAGGCCTGTAGTGCAGCCCAATCAGTCGATGCCTTTCAAGAGGCCAGGAGTACCTGCACAAAGCTAGACCAAGGGTCCATGCCATTTCTGTGGCAAGCCGGGGCATCAGCAGAGCAATTGCAGGAAGAAGCTAGGTTTGTGTCTGGTGTGTGGAGATGCCACACACGTTGCTAGAGATGGCCCGAGGTTATGACGCACCTGAAACCTACACCTAGATTCCACTCGTCGGTGTCACAATCGCCGAGCATGGTATAGCCCCCTAGATGTCAATTCTGGGCTCTATCCGCAAGCGGACGGTGTCAAGTTGTAGTATAAAAGATATCGAATCCCACAGGGATGGTGAAGTCATATTTGGATTCTCAGTTTACTTCTATATCTCGAAGTGAGTAATTCGGGATATAAATTACTTATTTTCCCCTCATTTCCGGGCATTTTATATGTATATTGTGTCTATTTTGGCTTTGATACGGATATCGCGAGTTATTAAAGCCTATTTCTATTTTATACATAAAATATGGTTTTTATAGATTAATTTTTACTCTTCTTATTTTTCAGGTACTTCTGGGATTTTTCTGGATTTTCTGGAATTTTTCCAGAATTTTTCGGAGCGTGGAGCTATTTTTCGGGATTTATTTGGAGCTAAAATGAATTTCTGGGATTTTTTAAAAAAGAAAAAGTAAAAAAGAAATAAAAAAACCTTTGTCTGTGGGCCGGCCCGCTGGCCGGCCCACCTTTGGGCCGCTGCTTGATTCATTTAAAAAACATTTAAATTTAAAAAAAGAGCTTGCGGGCCGGCCCAGCGGTCGGCCCACTCCGCAAGTTCGCTCCCCGCGCGCAAATTAAAAAAAATTAAAAAAACCAAAGAAAGCGGCCGGCCCGCTCATGCACAGGTGTGCACAAATGGGGCGAGCGGCTCGCACGCGGGTTGGATCCGATCCGATCCGACCCGCGTGACTTAAGAAAAGGGGCTGCTTCGTTTTTTGGAGTTCACTTCGGCTGTTTTGGGATTCGTTTTCTTGCTTTTTTTTGGTTTTTCTAGGGTTCTTGGGGGTTTTCTTCTTCCCCAAAGCCAAAGCTAGGGCTTGGAGGCCATGGGAGCTTGGAGAGCTTGGAGGAGGAGCAAATAGGTGGAAGGAAGGCTTCACCCTAGGGAGATCTTGGGTGATATTTCTCTAACCCCTTTTGTAATTTTGATATCTCTTTATTGTAATGAATTTGAGCTAATTTGTGAATGAGAATTCCATCTTTTGTTTCATGATGATAGAGTAGTGTTGAATGGTTTGGGTTGTGATTCATTGGGTTGGATGTTAATTATAGCTTAAATTTCCTTTTGCTCATTTTAAATGTTGATGTTGGATGTATTATTAGGGCACAATTTAATTGGCTAAGACCCAAGTGGGCACTCTTAGAGAAGAGACCATGATCTTAATTTGATTAGTGCTATGATGATACGTCCATCCCTATTGCAAATTATCGTGTTCATGAAAGCTAAACTTTCCGATTAAGCTTGCCATATGCGGAGGCCTAATTGAGTTATATGTGGGTAATTTGAGCTTGATTAACACCAACATTAGTGAACCCACAACCCATTCTCCTCGCCTAGCTATCCTAACTTCCCATTTGGCTCTTTAACCCTACCAATTTAGGATAGAATTGTAATTTCACCACATGTTTCTCCCACACTTTTCCACCATTAGTTGAGGCGGTTGTTTCATGCTTTATTTTTCTTTATCGATCAATTTTGTGAATATAGAACGACTTGTCCCTGTGATCTGACCCGGTACTTACCGGTTATTTATTATTACATTGACACTCCTACGCTTGGGAGTGGAAGGCGTGCTCCTTGCACGTCTTCCCGTTCAACCAATGAGATAGCTATCGGGTTGAGAGAATTGGTTGTTGTGTTGTTGTTGTTTTAATAATAAAAAGGACTAGGGCGTTAGGAATCACCGCTAAGATCGTTGGGGATCGACGTTGGAATAGAATACTTACATTGCATTAGGGTTAAGGGATTAATCTCCCAATTCGTATCACTCTCGTGGGTTAGAATTGCGAGGTATTTCGGTGGCTCTTGTTGACGCAATAGCGGTAGCCGTCAACGTAGCGATATAGTTCGTCGGGGGATCTCCTCAAGGCACGAACCGGGCATGGTCACGAGCCTTGGTTGGATCCTCCGATTTCCCTATTCAAATCCCAAGGATACCCCTTAAGCGCATCAATTCCACAGACCATAGGCATGATCTCAGTACGGGTTATCTAGGGATTCGGTAGGATCGACCGAAATACTCCCCTAAATTCCTAATTCAATATAGGAATACAGATCTACATCTTTCCCCTAGGATCTTAAGGCTAACCCATCAACCCTAGAAAGGACTACTCACTCATAGCAATATTAACGAATAAAAACACAATTCTTGGAGATGAAAACATCACAACAAATTGACAAACGAAGATTGAGAACTTACAGCGAGAGATAGAGAAAATTGCGATTAATAGATCCAAAGAAAACCGAGATTCCAAGAGCACGAGAAGAACAAAAATTCCAATTAATTTCGATCCAACAATCTTTAACAAAATTTATCTAGATATAACAAAAATTATATCTCTAATCTCATCTCAAAAACTAACTCCCAAAAAACTCAGAATGAATTCGCTCCAAGCCTTCGTCGTAGCTCCCAGACTTCACTCCCAAAATCGCGCAACAGCCGCTCCAGAAAATACTTCCAAAAATAGCCTCAGCATCGTCGACCGAGTCTGTGACTCGGTCGAGCAGCGCGTTGCTCGGTGGGTTGCTCGGGCCGAGCAGCTGTACTGCTCGACCGAGCACGACAGTAAATCGAAATCCTTTAAAATCTTTACTCTGTCTGCACGGGCCGAGTCAGCTCTACTCGGTCCGAGCAGAGACCTGACTCGGTGACTGAAGAAGTCGCTCGGGCCGTGCAAGGATTTGTCGGGCTTCTGAATGAGAGGCTGCTCGACCGAGCACTATGAGTTCTCGATCTGAGCAGGCTGCGTATCTGCGCCATTATTTTTCTTTGCATCTGCTCGACCGAGCAGCTGCTCTGCTCGGTCGAGTCATCTGGGAAACTATTTCCTGAAGCATCTGCTCTCCTCCTCTCCTCTTGCTTTCTCCTCCACTCCTCCCATGGTTCCAAAAATACGACGAACTCCTGTAGAGCTTTGCCAACGAGCTCACGGGCGTGTCAGATGTGTCCAGACCTAGGTCGGGTCCCAAATCGCTCTAAAATCCCTAAAAACTCATAAAATACTACGAAACTCGAATATAATGTCAGAAATGCGATATCGTATGGAAATATGGGATTTGGATGCAAAAATGGCATGGAATGCGATTTCATGATGATATGAAAAAGGTGTAAAATATGGACACATCAAAATCCCCCAAGCTTACCTCTTACTCGTCCTCGAGGAAGACGAATACTACGTACGCCGGGAGGAAAACAAAAGGAAATAAGAAATAAAAATAAGAAGAGAAGAGAATGGAAGTGGATGGAGGGTGCTAAGGATGTTCGGTCAGATCTCAGGCCTAAGCAGTATATCCCAATGCTCTGAATAGTAAAAAGTACATGCTAATAGTATTTTCACGCTTTCCAAATCATATGTCTAGCATGCAATACAGAGAAAAGACAGGGATCTACTGAAATAATGCCATCGACTCATTTCAATCTCATGCAGTCCATAGAGTCTAGTATAAAAGAGTTGGCAATGCACTTTTCAATCACAGATACACATGGAGCATATAGAAATCACACAGCATGCAATAGAGAATTGAAAGAATCATGCTATTCAATTATTCATTTCGAGTCATGAAAAATCTCAAAAAACTAAAGTGTTTCGTAAAGTTTAAGTATTATCAAATCTCCCCGTTATGCACCGTCTCCACTCTAATGTCACACTCACTCATGTGATCAGTTGGTTCACCCCCCCAAGCTTAGCTTGAGGCATCGCATCTAGGAGTAGGATATGAAATATTTTCTTCTTCTTCCCAGTATATGTGATAGCTTCTAATGAAAAGATACAAAACAATTTTTATTCCTTCATTTTCTTTCTTTTTCTTTTCTTTTTCACATGTAAACGTATACACATTTTTTTATTTTTCTTTTCTTTTTTCTTCTCTCTTTTTTTCATTTAGAAGCTATACTTTTTCTTTTTGGGTTTGGGAAGTGAGATGCGGTAAGGATAGCTGTGGGGTGTAACCAACTGATATGTAGAGAACTATATAGATATGTGGAGAAGGAAAATAATAGATGTCTCGGTTCCCTTATAAGAGGTGCACAATGGTTTAATAAGATAATACTCTAACTAAACTCATAACTAGCATGGATATTTTCATTCATCTAGATGAACACTGAAATAGCATGCAGTAATAGGCACAATGATATCAAGCATACAAACAGAAGTGAATAAGATATAAAGCAGATGCTCCAAGTGTTCTAGTGATGCGTGAACCTAGGTGCATTAACCAACATAGCGCATACTAGATATTAATTCATGCATTTGATTTTCAATTCATTTCAAGCATTAAATCAGATAGATCAGCAAAAGAATGTGCACGCATACAGATAGTAAAACTGAAACTACCCTAATAGCATGTCAACAGATAGTAAGCATCGTGAATAACTACTAAGGCTACGAGAGGTATCATCATGCAGAACATCCTTAGCATAAAAAGTGAAAAAGGCGGAGAAAATAGGAAAATAAAGAAAAAGAGATGCATGCATGGTAAAAAAACATAAAACGTGATGCAAAATGAGAAAAAAAGATAAGGAAGTGGAAAAGTAGGGAAAAAGTAAAGTAAAAACTGAAATAGGGAAGAAAACGTAAAAGAAAAAATGAAAAATAAAGCGGTAGCGCTCATCCCACAAGCTAAACCTAGTAGTGTCCTCACTGCTAAGAAAACGCTGGTAAGCGGGAGATGATGCTAAATATGGTGGGGTGGGTGGGGGAATAAAAAGTGAAAACTGTGCAAAAAGAAGGTAAAAACATGACATGATGCAATGCTGAATGAGAAATGAAGCATGCGTGGGTCCTCCCCCAAGCTATCTAAGTGTAGGGCCCCGGACAGACAAATGGGCACAATGAAATATGATGGAGGCAAAAACGGGTAAGGACAGCATCAAGCAGATGCAACACCCTCTGGGGGTGGTGATGGGTCCCTCTGCTGTGGACCAGGTAATGTGGGGGGTTGCTGTGGCTCAACAGGTGGGTCATATCGCCAGTGCCTAATAAGGTTGCGAAAGAAGGGGAGGTCCTGCTAGATGGACTGTTGAGTGGTGTCGCCCCCTGTCCTAAAAGTAGGAGCATGGCGACAAACTGGTCGCCCTGGTCAGTGTCTCGGAAGGTAACTTTATATTCTGCGTCGTCGATATAAATAGGTTCAGGGGGGAGTGGGGTGATGGGTGGCAGAGGGGGAGTAGTGGATGATTCGCCAACAGAGTTGGTTTGAATGGGCGAGCGTGTACGACGGGTACGCCGAGTAGGCCTAGGGTTTGTTGTGCCGGGGTTGGTGGGTCTAGCACGGCATGGAGGCATTGTGCAAGCGGTATAAAAGAGTGCGGAAGTATGTAAAGTAAATAGGGGAACAAATGTACCGACTAGAATGAGATAGCGTTGAGATCTGTCACGTGATTACCGCTGATCTGGAGTGTCCCCCAAGCTGCTTCTAGATGTGTCTTCTGACGTAGGCAAATCGTACCTGAAATAGAGATAAGAAAAATGTCAGTATATTAAACATAAAAATAAGGGAATTGTTGACGTGGGGTTGCTCGACCGAGCAGGTATATTGCTCGGTCCGAGCTGTACTGCCCGGTTGAGATTAATGAACGAGGAGAGAGGGGTGTTCTGTACGGTGCGATGAGAGAGGAGGGGTAATGGCAGAGAGGGATAGGCGGGGGGGAGGAGGGTGGGTCGTGAGGTGGGCGACGGTGGGAAAGAGGAAGGGGGAAAGAGAGATAGAGAGAGATAGAGAGAGGCGGAGAGAGAGAGAGAGAGAAGGCGACTGACCGTACGAGAGGGGGCGGGCGGAGGCGGCTGCGGGTTGTCGACAGGGCCGAGTAGAAGGGGGTGGCTCGGGGGTGATTAGGGTAGGGCGTTTAAGGGAAAGCGTTAACGGGTGGGTGTGGGTTTTAATAAACGGCTTGAACCCGAAAAAATATAGGCCCCGAGATTAACTACAGCCGGTTTGGGCCGAGCAATGTGATTGCTCGGTCGAGCAAGCTGCAAGATGAATGGGGATAAAGTTCGAATACTCCCTTTTAGCCTGCTCGGTCGAGCAGGAGGTTACTCGGTCGGGCTGGAAACCGCTCGTGTCGAGCTGCTATCGCTCGGACCGTGTTGACAGAACGTCGTTTTCTCCACATTTCCAAAAGCCTGTCATACTCGACCGAGCAGTAAGCTGCTCGGTGGAGTCGCCTTCTGCTCGGAACGAGTGTCACGCTCCATTCCCCAGAATACCCTGCATTTAAATTTTTTTCCAAGTATCCTGAAGAGTGAAGGTGATGAGAGAAAAGAGATGGAAATGAGAAACAGAACTTGCAGGTCACTGCGCACATGCTGGGATAGTACAAGTGAACTTCCACAATAATATCAAAGCAACATCATAATAACATAGAACAACAACAACATATTTATATAACAACTTTCATTTACATACATAGTCCGAGTACACCACTATATATGCACCGCTACTCTCCACTCCCAAGACAACCATGTTACACTACAAGCTACAGCTCACACCAAATGCTACTCCTGAAACCCACTCCAAGTCATCACCAACCATGCTACCCATGCTACCTGAAAAATAAGGAGGAGCACGTCAATGTGTGCCTCAGTAGGAACCAACTTGGATTTGGAACATCGTTTTAAGGTTATTAATCCACAAGGCAAGGCAAGGGAAATAAGAAATGCAACTAAGTAATATAATGAAAAGTAGATATCTAAACAAGGGGATCATACCTGTGGTCCAATGTCGAGCTGCTGCAAGGAAAGGATTAGCACAAACAATAAAAATACAAGTATTCATACAAACATAATCTAAAAACGGAATCACAAGTGTCAGAAGTATAACACAGCGTCACAAGCAAAGCAGGTGAAAGGAAGGGGGAAGGGGCCATTAATAGGAGAATGTAACATGTGCAATTCTTATTTTTTCCTGGATTGAAGTAATTAATTGAACTAATTGGAAACTTGGGTAAACTGTGTGATACCAGGACCTGGACATCACCCCAAATTTGGGGTGAATATAGCACACGGCGCAGTGGACACGGGCACTGTACGACACATGGCCTCTCAGCTCCCCCGTCCCTGGCAGGAGTGAGGCTCTCCCACAATAACACAACCTCCGGATGTCCCCTCCACTCCCGGTAAAGGCGAGTGTGTAATGCCCTGATAGCTACTGCACAAGTACTAGAGGGGGGGTGAATAGTACTTTAAAATAATTAAGAAGATAATTCCCAATTATCTTGCAAACTCAACCAACAATGCAGAAATAAAAATGTGACAAAAATAAAATACAATCGCAAACAAACGATATAACGGGTTCGGATCCACCAAGTATCCCCGACTTGTTCCCGGTGATCCTACGTCCCAAACACCCGGATCCCCTCCGGATACTTGAGTTAGAAACTTCTAACTCAAATTTGCACTATGAAATACTTGTAGAAAACCTCTAAAAGATCAAATCATACACAAATGAAAATTGTGACTCCCACAAACCGGGATCACACACAACTCTCACAACCGAGAGTAAAACTTGCAATATCAAATTAAATGAAATAAGAAATGCTTACCAACAAAATCCTATGCCTTGAGTAAACTTACGATTTTAGGGCAATGAGGATTTTGGAGGAGAAGAAGGCACCAAACCCTAGCTCCAAGAAGTTGACCAGCAATAGAAGCCTAGGGTGGAGTTGGTGACCTTGAATCAAGCTCTTGGCTTGAATGGCTCACAATCAATGAGAATCTCTCTTTAGGAATAAGAGTGAGGAGAGATTCTTGTGAGAAATGAAAGCTTGGAAAATGAGAATAAATGCTTCTCTTTGATTCTCTAAAATGTAATTAATATCAGCCTTGAATGCTATGAAGAAGCATCTCAAGATTATATAGGATAGAGAAGAGAGAGAGAGAAAATTCGTGCATTTAATGCTCCAACGGCTCTATTCTGAAGCAGTCTAGATGGTCAAAGAAGGATAACTGACCGACTAGTTTCTCAACTAGTCGGTCGATGATTCAACATGGACCGACTAACTGGAGAACAGCCAATATGAAAAGTTCAGGAGATAGAGAACTAGTCGGTCTAAGAAGACTTGCCAACCGACTAGTTTGACAACTAGTCGGTCAGTGAGTGTTCTTTGACCGACTAAGAGTTGAAATAGTATAGGCTGAATTCAAGGAGAACTAGTCGGTTTAAGAACAAATTCCAACCGACTAGTTTCACAACTAGTCGGTCGATAGTTGTTCTTTGACCGACTAACTGTAAACAGTAGCTCAGGCTGTGAAATGAAAGACATAACTAGTCGGTCTAAGAAGGATTCCTAACCGACTAGTTTGACAACTAGTCGGTCGGTGAACCTTCTTGGACCGACTAATTGTAAACAGTGAATGAGCTGAATATAGACAAGGATATCTAGTCGGTTCAAGAAGGATTGCCGACCGACTAGATTGCCATCTAGTCGGTTGGTTCTTCTTCTTGAACCAACTAAGATGCACAAGAAGCTGCAATATGAAGCGTTAAGCTTCAGGAAAGATTCTATGGGCTTCTAAGATAATCCTAGCTCTAAGATATGAGCGTTAAGAAGATTTTAATGTAAGACCTACTCAAGGCTTAACATTCTATGAAAAGAAACTAGAAGACAATAAATAAAACTTGACGAACCGTCTTCAAAAGCTTCAATCGAATCTTCTTGACTTCAATAATGCTCCTAGAGCTTCAACGAAGCTTCAGGCACACGATCACGCGCTTTGAGAAGTCTTGAGACGTCGCTTTTGATGTTCATAGAAATTTGGCGACGATCTCCATAACTGCGCTCACAAAGAGTTAGTTCACGATATTTATGTTTGTTCATCATCAAAACCAAATCCGGGGAGTCAATACTCAACAGAGTGGGTATAAATATCACATATCAGATAATCATTTCCCCCCAACTTCTCAGTCCAGGCCTCATATCCACAATTTACTCAAATCCCACCTAAACCCAGGTTTTACTAACTCACCCTCATTAGAGAGGACTGAGACATTCAAGAATTTCATTTTTATCATTTTAGTAATGAATAAGTCATGTTGCATGGCATCACATTCCATATTCATACCAACACGGGTCATGCACCGAAGTTGTCATGCCCTCCATCATAGTCACATCACATATCAACATGGGACATGCACCCAAGTGTCATGCCATTTATCATAGCCATTTCAATTCATTATCCATTTCACATTAAACCATGATTTCCATGACTCCATCATCACCAATTTATAACATGCTTAATAATACATGCATATATAACTCATTTTGCAGATTTCTCTACTTTTGTTTCATTGAGGCATTTTCACAAACACATGATGGGCGTGACATACATGCACATGAGCACATTAGGAAATCCATTGGAACACATACCAAGAATCTACCTTTCATGTGACAATAATAATCAGGCACTATAGAGAGTGAATTAGCAACACTACACAATTCATAACACCACTTCAATACTTCAGCTTGCTGGAATTTGCAGAAGTTGACAATACATGGGCATATATCATCAGGTTTTATTGAGAATTTGACAAAATGTCCCAAATAAAAGTTATATATATATTAATCCTGGATTCACAGATAAAATTCTATGAAAAAATATTAAGTATATGATTTATAGTGAATTATTTGGTGAAGTCTGCCAAATCTGTTTTTCAGACAGATTTCTGGGTCTGTATTGAAAGCCAATTTTAGGCATGTTACAGCCTGAAATTCAACATATAAGCAATCTGATGAAAATTTAGAAAATCGTGTTAACTTTCCAACAAGACCAAGAACATAAAATTCCATTGTATGTGTAGTTATTTAAGTCAATTTTGCTAAACTGTGCCAAAACTGAAAATCAAACAGACATGTTGTGAAGATGGAATTTTTGCTCCTAGTTTCTGAATTGAACATATATCAAAATTTATATAATTTTGGGGTAGAACTTCAAGATCTACAAGAAAATATTTTTTTCGAAACCTAATTCAGTCTAAAATAACCATAATTTAAGAATTAACACACAATAGAATTTCAGGTTCCCAAAGAGGCAGATTTCGCATGGAATTCCAAGGGGTGATTAGTGAAATCAAATCATGAAACTTAATTTTGGCTACTTCTACTTCATATTAAGCAAAACATGGTATAAAACATGGTAACAAGAACCCTTAATTAGAATTCCAAATCCAAGTTAGAATCCTACCTCAAAAATCTTGGTTTTCCTCCTCTCCTCCTCTTTCTTTCTTCTCTAACTTCTTCCCACTTGCATCCAACTTGTGCTTCTTGATTTTAGGGGAGATAAATTAGGGTTTTGAGTTGAAGAAAATGGAGAAATGGAGGAGGGTGTGGCCGGCCTAAACTAGGGGAGGAAGAGGGGTAAAGAGAGAAGATGAGAGAAGGCTTTAGAAAGGAAAAGATGAGATTTCTAAAGAAATTTCTACACCATCCTTAGTTTCTCCCATGAGCCATGTTTAACTTAAAATGACTAAAATGCCCTTCCAAAAATGCCCCTCAACTTTTAGGTATTTACAAGTTTGACATTACTTTATGCACACACAACTTTAGTATGTACGCACAGCAGCTTTAGTCCAAATGACCGTTTTGCCCTTAACCTTTCTAAAAATTTACGGGGTTGCCATTGACCCCTAACCCCTTTTCACACTAGTATGGCTCCTCTTACACACATCCATGCACATCTATGCGTGCATTCATGCATTACACACGCACGTCCAATACATTTCTGTTGTTTTGTGCCAACGACGTCCTTCACACTTCTCCCGCACTCAATCTCTCTTTTTCGTCTCTTAGCCATGCATTACAGCCTAATCCCCCTTGCACTACGTTACATTTATCAATTTCTACGTTTATTTCATGCCTACCCATGTGTCGTAAGTAGAAATACCACGTGTGTTCAGTAGAATACACGTATAGTGCAAAATAGGGCATGACACCGAGCCAATACTGCTCGAGCCGTGTAGATAGAGTGTTGATTCCTCCCTTTTTTTCGTATCTGTGCTGCTCGACCGAGCAGAGTGGCTGCTCGGTCGAGTCTCCTGTGTCCCATTTTAACTCCTTTTTCTTTCGTTTTCTCCTCAAATCTGGTGCTCTCCTCCAGCTTCCTTCTATTTGAAATGTCGATCTGCATGCCCCCTCATGTTTAACCTGTACAGAGGAAGAACTCTTCAAATTTTTTTGTATTGTTAAGAGGAATGAATACCCCTTTTATTCGTTTTTCTTAGATAGATAGAGATAGGGGTGACAAACAGGCGGGTCGGTTCAGGTTCGGGTCGGGTCAGGTTTGACCCGACCCGAATAAGGGTAAACCCGAACCCGACCCGAATTAAATTCAGGTCATGGTTCGGATACCCGTACCCGACCCGGCCGTAACCCGGGTGACCCGTACCCGACCCGGTTTGTCTTACGGGTCGGGTTCGGGTTCGGGTTCGGGTCGGGTTCGGTGTGAAAGAGTAGTTATTTTGCAAAAAAGGTCAGGTCCGGGTCGGGTTCGGGTCGGGTTCAGGGTGAAAAAAGTGAAAATACAGGTCGAATTCGGGTCAACCGGGTCGAGGGGTCAAACCCGTACGCGACCCGGATTTTTATCCGGGTCGGTCGGGTTGACCCGAATTCGACCCGACCCGGATTGGCCCCTACCCATACCCGACCCAAGAGGCCGGGTTCGGGTCGGGTCAGGTCGGGTCGGGTCTATTTTGCCACCCCTAGATAGAGAAAAAGAAATAAGAAGTTGAAAGAGGAAAATCTAAGGTATGAGAGATTGGGTTGCCTCCCAATAAGCGCTCGTTTTGAGTCATGAGCTCGACTCCTTCAAGTTTTTTAACAGTCTGCAAGGGATCCCTCGAGGAAGTATGTCTCCTCTTGTCCTATTGGTTCTCCTGCCCCGTATGGTTTAATCCTCTGGCCGTTTACTCTGAAATTTCCGTTTTTTCCTTCGAGCTCAACGGCACCTCCCGGAGATAGGCTTACTATATTGTAAGGGCAGGACCACCTTGACTTTAATTTTCCGGGGAAGAGGCATAATCTTGAATTGTAGAGGAGTACCTGGTCACCAACATCGTGGCGAACCACCGTGATGTTCCTATTATGATAAGCCTTGGTTCTCTCATTATATATCTTTGCATTCTCATAAGCATGTAGCTGAATTTCGTCCAACTCATTGCTGTGTAAGGCTCATCTCGTGGCGGTACTTTGGTAGTCAAAATTAATTTTCTTTATTGCCCAATATGCTCTGTGCTCCAACTCTACCGGAAGGTGGCAAGCCTTTCCATACACTAGTCTATAGGGGGTTGTGCCGATGGGAGTTTTGAAGGCAGTGCGATATGCCCAAAGGGCGTCGCCCAACTTGTGTGACCAATCCTTCCTTGAGGCGCTAACTGTTTTCTCCAGGATGCTTTTGATTTCCCTGTTGGATACCTCCATTTGGCCGCTAGTTTGTGGGTGATAAGCAAGAGCTACTTTGTGATGAACTCCATATTTTTTCAGCATCGTCTCGAACTTCTTCTCGATGAAATGGCTCCCTCCATCACTTATGATTGTCTGGGACTCCAAAACAAGGAAAGATGGTATTCTTGAAAAACTTGGATACTATCCTCACGTCGTTTGTCAGGGTGGCCATGGCTTCTACCCACTTCGAGACGTAATCGACGGCGACCAAGATGTACTTATTGCCGTCACTCAATGGAAAAGGTCCCATGAATTCAACGCCCCAACAGTCAAATAGTTCTATCTCCAAGATGCCATGAAGGGGTGTTTCATTCTTCTTCGTGATATTTCCCATCCTCTAGCATCTATCACATTTCCTGATGTATTCGTTCACATCTCTGAATATAGTGGGCCAATAGAAACCACTTTGGAGGATTTTTGCCGAGGTTTTGGTGACAGCTGCGTGTCCACCACATGGTTAATCGTGGCAATGCGATATGATGGAGGTCGCTTCTTCCTTTGGGATACATCGCCTGATGATCCCGTCAGCGCATGTTCTGACAAGTACGGGTCGTCCCGGAAGTTACTCTTGGCATCGTGTAGGAACTTCCTCCTCGAATAGGTCGCCAACCCGTGCGGGACTATGCCGCTCACTAGGTAATTCACTATATCAGCGTACCAGGGGGCTTCAGAGGAATTTACCGCAAATAACTATACACCGGTGAAAGAATCGTCAATCGGCAAGCTGTCATCCCCGTGCCTTTGGATTAACCGCGACAAATGGTCTGCTACCACGTTCTCTACTCCCTTCTTGTCTTTGATCTCAATATCAAATTCTTACAGCAGGAGGATCCACTGTATCAGGCGTGGTTTAGCATCCTTCTTGCTTAGTAGGTATTTTAACGTCGCGTGATCCGTGTGGATAATCACCTTGGACCCCAAGAGGTAGGACCTGAACTTCTTGATAGAATAAACCACGGCTAGCAGCTCCTTCTCTGTAGTGGTGCAGTTCTTTTGAGCCACATCCAAGGTCTTGCTAGCGTAGTATATAGCATGAAGCTTTCCTTCCTTCCTTTGGTCAAGAACAACTCCCACTGCTTGGTCGCTAGCATCACACATAAGCTCAAATGGCAAATTCCAATCTGGCGCCTGTATAATTGGTGCTGAGATGAGAGCTTCCTTTAACCTATTAAAGGCTAGCAAACAGGCGTCAGTAAACACCAAAGGAGCGTCCTTGACAAGGAGCTCCGTGAGAGGGCGAGCAAGATTAGAAAAATCCTTTATGAAGCGATGATAGAAACCTGCGTGCCCTAGGAAACCACGGATGCCCTTAAGGTTAGTGGGAGGCGGTAAACTCTTAATAACTTCGACCTTGGCTTTATCAACCTCAATTCCCTTGGAGGTGATAATGTGGCCAAGCACATCCCCTTCTGTTACCATGAAATGACACTTTTCCCAATTCAGGGTCAGATTATTGTCATGACACCGTTCTAGAACCTTGGATAAATTTGCTAAGCAATCATCAAACTCGGTGCCATAAACAGAAAAATCGTACATGAAGACTTCCATAATATTCTCGATGAAGTCTGAGAAAATTGACGTCATCACCTTTGAAATGTGGCAGGTGCATTACATAGCCCAAACGGCATTCTTCGATCGACAAATGTGCTGTATGGACATGTGAATGTCGTCTTTTCTTGGTCTTCCCGATACAACGGGATTTGGAAGAATCTAGAGTATCCGTCTAGGTAACAGAAGTATTTGTGTTTGGCTAAGAGCTCAAGCATTTGGTCGATAAAGGGTAGTGGGTAATGGTCTTGTCTGGTGGCCTTATTGAGTTTCCTATAGTCGATACACATTCGCCAACCGGTGACAGTCCTAGTGGATATTAGCTCATTTTTTCGTTCCTAACGACTGTCATGCCCCTTTCTTAGGGACAACCTACACATGACTAACCCATTTACTATCGGAAATGGGATAAATTATGTCGCCTCTAAAAGCTTTAAGACCTCCTTTTCACTACCTCCTTCATATTGGGATTCAATCACCTTTGAGGCTCAATGGAGGTGGCGTCCTTATCCTCTAGATGAATCCTATGGGTGCATATGGTTTCGCTGATACCCTTCAGATCAGCGATGTTGTACCCTATTACTTTTCTGTGGGATCTAAGGATTTTTAGGAGGCTTTCTAGCTGGGGCTCGGTGAGAGCCGCATTGACAATAACGGGGTATGTGGAATTTTCCTCCAAGAAAGCATATTTCAAATTGGCAGGAAGAGGTTTTAGTTCTACCTGAGGGGGCGCTTTACCCCTGTCATCTCTCACCTGCGAGAATGATGCGTCTCAATTTCTGGTTCAGAAGGTGGAAACTCTTCGTTGGCAGAATCACAGGGAGATGATGGTACGTCATGTCAGACGTCTGCAGATTCCATTTCCATAGCGCACCTGTCAACGGAGGCAAGGTGTTCAGGTATGCATTCATTATCAAAACATAGAATCTGAAGGACTTCCCTGGTCAATGTCGTTTTGTAATGGTGAGGGATCTGTGTACCCTCACAGGTATGTTCCTTATATGCTGAAATCTGTGGGAGGCTATCGTTATAGAAGCGCAATGTGTCTCCTTCGTATCACACATAGATCCCATCAGCGACGGGGACACCATCCAAGGCATCCGCATTGTGGAAAGTATTCGCAATAAAAACCGAGAGCTCTTGTGTAACTAGGTCGTCTGTAGGGAATTCCACTGGGCCATGGGCCCATACATCAGCTACCATGCTCTCTATTATATCTAATAACTGAGAATCGTTCAATGGCTCCAATTGATGAGTCCCTCTCCAGCCTGCATCAACAGGTAAGGCCTCGATGGTCTGGAGGAGCATCACGTCCTCTTCGAAGCTTGTGCGAATGTCTCCCTTAATGGTACATACATCAGAAACATTGTTCATTATATGATCCATGACCAATTGCTGATTTGCATTACCTGCAACATAGGTTCCTGAGCCGATAAACTGAACTGCATCAATCAGTTCTCTGGCTGCGCATTCAATCATGGATTTGTCCATGCGCAAATCCTGAAGACCATGTAAATGATAAGGAGAGAAGCTAAACTAATCTGAGTCACTGTCAGATTCACAGGTCCAATGTACTTGCATCACCATCTCCATTACGTTTGATTAGTCAGGAATAAACACTAGCTGGAGGGAGATGTTAGTAGCGAGGCAAAAATGGAAAGAGAATAAAAACAGGTGGAAAGGTGAGAAATGGAAAGATTTGCTAGCGGACTTCTCAAAAAATAAAAATAAACTGAGATAACACTATTGCCGTCTCCGCAACGGCGCCAAAAACTTAACGCACCCAAAACCTACACCTAGATTCCACCCGTCGGTGTCACAATCGCCAGGCATGGTATGACCCCCTAGATGTCAATTCTGGGCTCTATCCGCAAGCGGACGGTGTCAAGTTGTAGTATAAAAGATATCGAATCCTACAGGGACGGTGACAGTGTATTTGGGTTCTCAGTTTACTTCTATATCTCGAAGTGAGATAGCTATCGGGTTGAGAGAATTGGTTGTTGTGTTGTTGTTGTTTTAATAATAAAAAGGACTAGGGCGTTAGGGATCACCACTAAGATCGTCGGGGATCGACGTTGGAATGGAATCCTTACATTGCATTAGGGTTAGGGGATTAATCTTCCAATTCGTACCACTCTCATGGATTAGAATTGTGAGGTATTTCGGTGGCGCTTGTTGACGCAATAGCGATAGCCGTCAACGTAGCGATATAGTTCGTCGCGGGATCCCCTCAAGGCACGAGCCAGGCATGGTCACGAGCCTTGGTTGGATCCACCGATTTTCCTATTCGAATCCGAAGGATACCCCTTAAGCGCATCAATTCCACAGACCGTGGGCATGATCTCAGTACGGGTTATCTAGGGATTCGGTAGGATCGATCAAAATACTCCCCTAAATTCCTAATTCAATATAGGGATCCAGATCTACATCTTCCCCCTAGGATCTTAGGGCTAACCCATCAACCCTAGAAAGGACTACTCACTCATAGCAATATTAACGAATAAAAACACAATTTTTGGAGATGAAAACATCATAACAAATTGACAAATGAAGATTGAGAACTTACAGTGAGAGATAGAGAAAAATTGCGATTAATAGATCCAAAGAAAACTGAGATTCCAAGAGCACGAGAAGAATAAAAATTCCAATCAATTTCGATCCAACAAAATTTATCTAGATCTAACAAAAAGTATATCTCTAATCTCCGCTCAAAAACTAACTCCCAAAAAACTCGAAATGAATTCGCTCCAAGCCTTCGTCGCAGCTCCCAGGCTTCGCTCCCAAAATCGCGCGCAACAGTCGCTCCATAAAATACTTCCAAAAATAGCATCAGCATCGTCGACCGAGTCTGTGACTCGGTCGAGCAGTGCGTTGCTCGGTGGGTTGCTTAGGCCGAGCAGCTGTACTGCTCGACCGAGCACGACAGTAAATCGAAATCCTTCAAAATCTTTACTCTGCCTGCACGGGCTGAGTCAGCTCTGCTCGGTCCAAGCAGAGACCTGACTCGGTGGCTGAAGAAGTCGCTCGGGCCGTGTAAGGATTTGTCGGGCTTCTGAATGAGAGGCTGCTCGACCGAGCACTATGAGTTCTCAATCTGAGCTGGCTACGTATCTGCGCCATTATTTTTCTTTGCATATGCTCGGTCGAGTCATCTGAGAAACTATTTCCTGAAGCATCTGCTTTCCTCCTCTCCTCTTGCTCTCTCCTCCACTCCTCTCATAGCTCCAAAAACACGGCGAACTCCTGTAGAGCTTTGCCAACGAGCTCATGGGCGTGTCAGATGTGTCCATACCCAGGTCGGGTCCCAAATCGCTCCAAACCCCCTGAAAACTCCTAAAATACTACGAAACTCGAATATAATGTCAAAAATGCGATATAGTAGGGAAATATAGGGTTTGGATGCGAAAATGGCATGGAATGCGATGTCATGATGATATGAAAAAGGTGTAAAATATGGACACATCAGGTCACACCATACTACGGGCGGAGCACCAGCCCCGGTGCAGCATGAAGCGCCTGCACCTATTCGGAGAGGAGCTGCTGTTCGTGGACCCCCTTTGGCACCACAGAGGCAGGCTTACCAGCGGGCAGTGCCACCTGGAGGCCGGCATATACCATGACAGCCGTGGAGGTTGAGGACGTGGAAGGCGTCATTGCAGATAATCTCATGGAACTAGTCTTTCATAGTATAACATAGTCCATATTATTTGCATGTGATTGTATAGCCTCATTAGTTAGATTAGTAGCCTTATTTAAACTTAGTTATTATCTTTTATATCTTAGGTACCATCTTATTGTCATCTTATCCGGCACTAACCTTGTTCGATTCTGTTGCATCTATGTGCATCATAACCCGGAGATTCGTAACAGAGCACTCTATTCCCACCCGCACACTTCCAAAGTGTTGGGATATCACTATAGGAAAAGGAGTGGTGACGGTTAAATTGGGATGTCGATCGATTCCAGTGGTGATCAGTGGACACGAGCTCTATGCCGACTTCATCGTCCATGATCTACTTCATTTCGATGTTTTCCTTGGCATTGATTGGCTGGGAGATTTCCATGCATCGATTGAATGCCACAGTAAGAAGGTGATGTTCAGGATACCAGGTCACTCGAGGTTCTAGTTTCATAGCAGAGAGCGATCGCTTGGGCCCATCAGATTTCGGGCCGAGCCGAAGGAGTCGATCGTTGCCACCATACAGATGGAGATCAGGAGACCATCAGTCGTCAGAGACTTCAACGACGTCTTTCCGGAGGATATTTCAGGGTTTCCACCCGACAGAGCTGTGGAGTTCAGCATAGACCTTATGCCGGGAGTGCAACCTTTTTCGAAGGCGTCGTATCGTATGGCTCCTGCAAAGCTTGAGGAACTGAGGAAGCCATTGGATGAATTGTTGTAGAAGGGATTCATACATCATAGTGTGTCACCTAGGGGTGCACCAGTCCTATTGGTGAAGAAGAATGATGGATCCCACATGATGTGTGTCGATTACAGAGGGTTGACGCAGTGGCTGTGAAGAACAAGTATCTGCTGCCCCGTATTGATGATATATTTGGCCAGCTCGGAGGCTCGAGAATTTTCTCGAAGCTAGATTTGAGGAGTGGATACCATCGGCTGAAGGTGAAGAAGGATGACATTCTGAAGACTGCATTCAGGACAAAGTACAGACACTATGAGTTTGTGGTCATGCCTTTTGGTGTGACCAATGCTCCTGCAGTATTCATGAACTTGATGAATTTGATCTTCTATGACTTTCTGGATAAGTTCATCATCATCTTCATCGACGACATTCTTATTTACTCAAAGTCTGAGGAGGAGCACAGCCAACATCTGAGGAAAGTGTTGGAGACACTGAGGCGTCATCAGCTTTATGCCAAATATAGTAAATGCGAGTTCTGGTTGGATAGAGTCGCATTCATGGGACACGTGGTGTCTGGTGATGGCATATCAGTAGATCCAGAGAAGGTCAGAGCAGTCAGCGAGTGGCCGACCCCACAATCAGCATCAGATATCAGGAGCTTCCTTGGATTAGCTAGCTACTACCGTCGGTTCATCAAGGATTTTTCTAAGATTGCAGAGCCAATGACGAAGTTGACGAGGAAGAACATGCAGTTCTGTTGGTCAGAGGATTGTGAGGAGGCTTTCAGTATTTTGACGGCAAGATTAACCACAGCGCCAATTTTGGCTGTACCGGATCGGAGCGGAGGCTTCGAGATTTTCTGTGATGCTTCAGACAAGGGCCTCGGATGCGTCCTACATCAGCATGGTCACTTGGTCGCGTACTCTTCTCGACAGTTGAAGAATCAAGAGAAGAACTACCCGACGCATGATCAGGAGTTGGCAGCTGTGATTTTTGCATTGAATATATGGAGACACTTCCTGCTGAGTCAGTGCGTGAAAATATTCACCGATCACAAAAGCTTGAAGTATATATTTACTCAGAAGGAGCTTAACATGCGTTAGAGACGATGGTTGGAGCTGATGGTAGATTATGAGATAGATCTACAGTATCACTCGGGGAAGTGACTGTAGTACCAGATGCTTTGAGCAAACTCCTTGCAGTGATAATGCATACTACCCACTAGAGATTACAGCAGGAGCTGAGAGGGATGGACATTGAGGTTGTCATTCCTGGAGTGATCGTTTCATTGATGAACATGCAGATTCAGTCAACGATTGTGGATCGTATCAAGGCAGCTCAGACGGGAGATCCGAAGCTGCATGGGATCAGAAGACATGTCGAAGCAGGACTTTGAATGGAGTTCATCATTCATGAGGACGGATCCATGAGGTACGGCAGTAGACTCTGCGTACCTGCAGGAGACATTAGAGAGATATGCTGTTGAATGAGGCTCATAACTCGCCTTATTCCATACATCCTGAAGGCGAAGAAGTACAAGGACCTCCGTCTGAACTATTGGTGGATTGGCATGAAGAGGAGTGTGGCACGGAACGTTGCCAAGTGTCTTGTATGCCAGCAAGTGAAGGTGAAGCACCATCAGATAGCAGGATTGCTGCAACTGCTTCCTATTCTGGAGTGGAAGTAGAAGCACGTTGGTTGACTCGGAAAACGTGCACGGGGCACGCCTTCCACTCCCAAGCGTAGGAGTGTCAATGCAATAAAAATAACCGGTGAGTACCGGGTCGGATCATAGGGACACGTCGTTCTATATTCACAAAATTGATTGATAAAGAAAAATAAAGTGTGAAAACAACCACCTCAACTAACGATGGATGAGTGTGTGAAAAAGTGTGGCGAAACTAAAAACTAACCTAAGTGGCTAGGGGTGGAGAGCCGAATCGGCAAGCAACGAGGAGGACTCATGTGGTGTGTGTGAATGAGGCCGTGGGCATGAGAATTCATCTCAAATATAACTCAATTGACCTCCCGGCTAAATGAGCTCAATCGGAAAATACGGCATTTCTTCGAACGTGCGGGGTGCAATAAGTAATGAATGAAACTCATATGAGTAATAATCAATTAAGCACATTAGAGAGGGTCCGCTAGGATGATCCTCTTCTTGGATTTCCCCTTAGGGTTCCAATAAACAAATTAACTCAAGTTTCATACACAAATTTAGAGAATAAAATTGTGCTAGAGATGCAATTCTCAACCCAATCAACAACAATCAAACAACACAACCACACAAGATAGATTCAGAAATTCATAATGAAAAGGAGAAGTTTTTGCTCAAAACAAACATCCAATTTACAATACAAAACCCTAAATCAAAATTACACAATAGTTAAGAAAAATTTCACCAATGTGTCACTCAAAGATGGAATCCTCATACTCAAGTGCTCCTCCAAGCTCCAAGCTTCATCCATGGCCTCCTTCTCTAGCCCTAGCCCTAGCCCTAATGGGGGAGAAAAACCCCCAAGAAACCCTAAAAATAACTCAAGAACAGCAAGCCAAGTCAAAAAAAAACGAACTGGATTCAAAAATCGCAGCAGGGGCCTGTATAACTCATTGCGGGTCGGATCGGGTCGGATCCGACCCGCCAGACGCTCCCACACCCGGCCGCTGGGCGTTTAAAGTCGGAGCGGGCCGTGGGCCCGTTCATTCCCTTTTTTTATTAATTATACGCGCGCGCCGTCGGCTGAAATCGCGGAGCGGGCCGGCCGCTTGGCCGGCCCGCGAAGCGGTGATTTTTAATTTTTTAAATTTTTTTTAATCTCGCAGCGGCCCGCTCCAAGAGCGGGCCGCCTGCGAATGTTTTTTTTAATTATTTAAACTAACTCAGCAACCCGCGGCGGAAAAGGGCTGCCCTTGGCGCCACGTGGCGCCTCGCGGTTGCGCCACGTGGCGCTCCATTGAATTTTTCTTTTCTGGGTTTTAAACCCCATTTCTCCTCCATATAATTGCCGAAAAATACCTAGGAGTCTCAGAAAAATCCCAGAAAAATCTGAAAAATCCCCAAGACCCCTAGGAGTACCTAAAAAATATGAGAAGGAGAAATTAGTCCATTTGATAAGAAAATTAATATAATGACTATTATAAATTAATATTGACCTCCCAAAATTCGTATAAAATAATACATTGCTCAAATAATTCTCAAAAATTGACAATATGATCACAATAATACCAGAAGCATATGAAAAATATCAGGAAGCCAATAAGGATGATAAAAACCGTATTTTGTGCCAAGAATGAGAATAAGCCCCGAAAATGACATAAAGCGAAAATATACCCAAAAGAGCACGATTAAGTATAATCTTTGGAATATATTGTAAAGTTTTCTCTCTCATTCTTTTAGTGAGAGAAGCTCTGGCGATTTAGAGGAGGAGTGAGGCGGTTGTCGTCGTCCGCCTCAGCAGCGGAGGCGGAGCTTCTTCTGGCCTGAGCGATCGGCGTCTTGCTGTAGGCTGCGCGAGCGTTGGATCCTTGGACGATCGTTCCATTGCAAGTTCTTTTGTTACCTCTTCGATTCGTTCGTGTTACCGTCCCTGTGTCGCTTGGAGATCTGAAGGTTTTCGAGGGTTGATCGTGATCGCCTTCCCAGATCTGAAGGATGTTCCGTGCGGATCTTGTGGAGTGGTCACATCGGGCTCGGATCGGGATCTAGGAGTAGATCCTGATCCGGCGGTGAGTCCCCTTGTTTGAATCTCCTTCCTCATCTCGATTATTGACAGATCTGCCTTAGATCTAACCCCTGGGTTGTTTTTCTTTGCTGGATCGAGAAAGTTTTAGATCGGATCTGAGATCGGCGTGGTCCTTTGTCTACTTGATCCTGATCTATTTTGGTGTTTCTTCTTGATCTTGTTCCGAGGATCAAGCGGCGACCGGTTGTCTTGTTCGGATCGAGAACTCAGGCGGAGTTCTTGATCCGCGTGGTGAGTGGTTTCCTCATCTCTCTGTATAGTTCTCCTGATCCTAATCCTTGATTCTCTGAATATCCTTCTTTGGCATGGCTGACGGGGAGAATGCGGAGGCAAAGGCGGGGGACTGGCGAATGGTGAATAGAAGGAAGCCGAATAATGTGACTGCGCCCAAGGGGAAGGGGGCTAGAGATGATGGTCTTCGTGCTCCCTATGCTCAGGGGAGAGTTGGTGGCCCGATGCTTGAGAATCCTCGTGTTGCAGGAAATAGGAAAGCTGTCGAGCGAAGGATGATGAGGCCATCTGTCGAAATCAAGATCAATCCACTGGCTACCAAGCAGTCGTGGTTGGACGTCTGCACAAGCAAACGGAAAATGTCTGATGCTCTTGAAATGAACTTTGTCCCTCCGGTGCTTGATGAAGCAGGGGTCCCCATTGCCGTTCTTTCGTAGGAAATCATCGATGAAGCTGCGAGGAACTGGGAGAACACTCTTGTTGTGTATGTTCTCGGCGATGCTCCATTTTACAGCCAGTTGAAAGCTTGGGCTACTCGAACTTGGAAGAAGCAAGGTATGATGATATTCTCCCGTGACAATGGTTTTTTCTTCTTCCGATTCAAGGACAGAGTCGATTGCGATGTTGTGCTATTCGGGGGGCCGTGGATGTTCGACGGGCGGCTCGTCGTGATTCAGCGCTGGGCTCCGGACATGGGGTATGATAGGGACATGCTCACCTCCGCCCCCCTGTGGGTTCAGCTCCCCAGTCTGCCGTTGAAGTTCTGGTCGCTGAAGATCCTTAATATCATAACCAGTGTTATCGGAGATCCAATCTGCTTGGATAGGGCTACAGCATCAATGGAGAGGATGAGCTACGCTAGGTGCTTGGTGGAGGTCTCGACGGAACATGAACTTCCTCAAACGGTTACGGTGCAAGTTGAAGATGGAGAATATTTCGACATTGCTGTCAGATACGAAGGATCCCCGCCAAGATGCATAAATTGCAAATGTTTCGGCCATCTTGCACATCAATGCAGCTCGATGCCCAGGGGAGTGAAGGATGCTGCGAGCTTGGATAATGTAAGTCTCCCTACCCCTTCGATTCCTTCTACTTCTGCACTGTATATGGGGGATAAGGATGAGGGGTTGGGACGTCAGGTGGATGATCACCGTAGTAAGCAGCATGAGGGGGGACCTGTTGGTGATATTCATGGGGGTGATTCAAGTTTTATAAAAATTAGAGGTATATGTAATAGTGATGCTGAAGGTAATGGAGGGGATTGTAATGCCGCTGTAGGCATCGGTGAGGCATCAAGTGTTATGGCACCTATTGAGGTGTGTATTGAGAGTGTAACACAGGGAGAGGTTGTATTAGCTGATGATACCGCTGTAATGAAGGGGGATGTAATCAATATGAAGGGCGATGAAGCCATTGTCAAAGCAGTTCATGTCACTGCTAGGAGGGACTATGTCAAATCGCTGGCTGCGACCAGTGTGAGCGAGAATTGTAATAGAGTGGTAGGGGATTGCATTGCCAATGAAGCTATTCGCTTAAGGCAGGGGGCCCGGAGTGGAGCGGAATATGGGGCAGTGATGACAGATAAAAAGAAGGGGCGAATGGGAGTTCTCATGGCGGGAATCGTCCGCATGTACAAGCTCGTGAAGTACTGTAAAGAGCTCAAGGGCATCTCGGTGACTTCAGTCCAGGCTTCTGTGAAATCAAACACGCTCAATGTGGAGGGAGGGGATGGTAGAAAGGGGAGATTGGACGTGACTGAGGTGAACAGGTCCTCAGCTAGTCTTCGAGAAATAGAGAAGGTGATAATTGATTATGTTCCTAAGCTAGCTGCGACTGGCAATATTAGAGGAGAAGGTGCTCCTTGTACTCAGATGTATCCAAGTAATGATAATAAAATTGGGGGGGAGGGGTCAGGGGTCTCGGACACGGGACGCACGGCTACTAAGGCCCCCACCGCACGTAGCATGGCGCCATCGCCCAATCACAACCCGTTCAGCGTCCTCTGTTCGGGGAGCATACCGCGGCTTGGTGCCTCGCTGATTGATAGCAATGATAGCGTCGACTCTGATACGGAACCCACTGACATGACCATTGATAATATAGCTTGGCATGAGGAGCAAGCCGAATTGAAACTTAAAAGCAAAGAACGGAAAAGACAAAAGAGTAAAGGGGGTGCGGTTTCTCCTAAAGGCACCCGCAAAAGCTCTAGGATTAATAAAGCTGTTGAACCCTCCCCCTCCACTATCTAATGATTGTGCTCATTTGGAATACGAGAGGTCTTAATAATGTCGGTAGGCGTCGTGAGCTCAAAGATAAGTTACGCGCCCACGCTCCCTCCTTGGTTGGGCTTCTTGAAACCAAAGTGTTGGAGGGCAACGCCCAGAGGATCATTAAATGCTTCCCTAAAAACTGGCTCTCCATTGATAATAGGTGTGCCCATCGCAACGGTCGCATCGTCCTTATGTACAATCCCGACATATGGAAGTGTAGTGTTGATGGGGTCTCGGCCCAGTATATCTCCTTACATTGTGTGAATATGGCGGGGTTCACCACTATGATTACTATCGTCTATGCTTCTAACTCTTATCAAGAGCGGAGAAGCCTCTGGAGAGACATTGTGGCCATGGCCAATAAATATAATAACATTCCCTGGATTGTGGGGGGGGGGGATTTCAATTGTGTCAGATATGCTATGGATAAGGTTGGGGGTAGAGTGATTGATGGGTTCATGGTGGATGAATTTAATGACTGCATTAACTCCAGTGCTCTCCTTGAGCTCAAAACGGTTGGTAATACCCTGAGTTGGAACAATCGTAGCATCGGGCAAAAGCGTATTTCTGCTACTCTTGACCGGGTTCTATGCAATAGCAATTGGATAGGGATACTCTCATCCTCTTACTGTGAGTATATTGCTGGTAGCACTAGTGACCACTCATTCTCCTCATCCACTCTCACCGGCCCAGGGGTACTGATCCCAAACCATTCAAGTTCTTTAATGCCTGGATTCGTAGTCCTGATTATTCTAATATCCTTAAAGAAAAGTGGCGCATTAGGACCGATGGTTGTCCTATGATACGGTTGGTGGACAAACTTAAACATCTTAAACTTGGATTAAAGAAGTTTGGTGTGGCTTATAGAGAAGCCAATGATGTGGGTAGAATTCGGGCCGAGCTCATTTCCATTCAGAATGATGTCAATCTGTGTTTATGCCCTGAACTCCAAATAAAGGAGCAAGTCCTGATAAAACAGTTAGCTGAGGCTTTGGATATTGATGAGTCCAACCTCAGGCAGAAAATCAGACAGGATTGGTTGCATCTTGGGGATCGTAATTCACGGTTCTTTTATACTGCCATGAGTGCTCGTCAAAGCCATAATAATCTTGGGCACCTTATATCTAATGATGGTTTGAGCAATAACTCTATTGATCTTCTTAAAGTTGAAGGCCCTAAATTCTATGAGGATCTTTATAACCAGGATGACTATTGGAGAGTTTTCCCTTGCCTAACCGCTAAAAGAATTCTCACTACAGATGCTGCTTCTTGGGTTGAAAGACCCGTTACTCCTGAAGAGGTTAAAAATACGGTTTTTCAGATAGGGGCTGATAAGGCGCCTGGGCCTGATGGCTTTAATGGGTTTTTTTACCAAAACTCGTGGGATGTTATAGGGAAGGATGTCACTATTGCTGTCCTTAATTTATTCAAATCTGGGAAGATATATCGACAGATCAATCATACCTTTCTCACGCTTATCCCCAAGAGTACCAATGCTTCTGGGCTTGGTGACTATCGCCCGATTTCTTGCTGCAACGTTTTGTACAAAATAATTAGCAAAATTCTTTGCAATCGTCTGAGTAAAGCTGTTATTGAGCTCATCTCCCCCAACCAAGCTGCTTTCCTTCAAGACCGTCTTCTGGCTGATTGTGCATTGCTTGCTCATGAGCACATTAGAGGCTTCAACAATCCTATGGGTGCCCGGGCTTGTCTGAAATTGGATCTTCGCAAAGCGTTTGATAGTGTTAACAGAGAATTTGTTTACTTTATGATGCATAGAATGGGCTTCAGTCACAGATTCATTGGCTGGATATGTGAATGCATCTCTACGCCGACCTTCTCTATTATGATCAATGGCTCCCCTTACGGCATGTTCAATTCTAATAGGGGGCTGAGGCAGGGAGACCCCCCTCTCTCCGTACCTTTTCGTGATTGTTATGGAGGCATTCTCCTTGCTCATGGCTAAGTCCATTGCCACTCGCAATATTATGCATATGAATAGAATGGGGGCTGTCACCCACCTCCTATTTGCTGATGACCTATTGGTTTTTTGTAGAGCCAATGTTAAGTCCTTTGAGGGGCTAAGGGATCTTCTCTCATCATTCAATTCCTTCACTGGTCTTGGTGTTAACTGGGATAAAAGTGCTGGTATCTTCAGTAAAGGCACTAGGAGTCCTAACAGTCTGGCTGATATTTTGGGCATTCGCCGTGCGCAAACGCTATCTACTTATTTGGGTCTCCCTCTTTCTACAAAATACCCCAATACATCCATGTATTGTCGCCTGATTGATAGATGCAAAAGCAGTTTGCAGGGGTGGTCTTCTTCTCTATTATCCATTGCTGGGCGTATTGAGCTTGTTAAATCTGTCATCTATGGTATGGTGGGATTCTGGCTGCAGGCCTTCCGCATTCCTAAGTCCATTCTTGGTACGATTACTTCTATGTGCAGAAAATTTATATGGGGGAATAATCATCTTTGGGCTTGGAATGATATGTGCACTCCCAAACAAGAGGGGGGTCTGGGTATTAGAAGTCTCACGGATCTCAGCAATGCGCATGGTGTCAAGCTTACTTGGCGCATGCTCACGCATGCTGGTAGTTGGGCATCTCACATGAGGAAGCAGTACATGAGTAGTGGGGGGTTTTTTCTTGCCAAGGCTAATCCGATGCATTCTGGAACCTGGAAATTTATCCTTCAGTGTAGGGGTTTCACTAAAAAGCTCATCAAGCGCAATGTTAGGGATGGTGCGGACACTCTTTTTTGGCACGATAATTGGCTTCCCTGTGGTCCCCTCAGTGACTCTTTTATAGTTCCTACCGGGGAGGAAAGGTTTCTCGTCAGAGACTATTGGGTTAATGATGGTTGGACTGACAGCGTCTCTCTTACCCCTGTCCGCCATATTATTAATTCGGTGACTCTCAGCACAGGCATGGACACTTGGTCCTGGATTTCCAAGGCTCCCTCTCTTCACAACGCCTGGGAGGGCGCTAGGGTTATTAGACCCCTCTTTCCTCATTACAAGGTGGTGTGGTTTCAAGGGCACATTCCCAAGATGGCTATTACTTTACTGCGGGCTTTTCACGGGAAACTCCTCACCCGTGACAAGCTCGTGAAATGGGGAGTGCCTACTTCACCCTTCTGTGTTTTATGCTCTGATGATATTCATGAAGATAGAGACCATATTTTCTTTGAATGCAGCTATACTAAATATATTCTTTGCAGGAGTTTCCTCAAGCTTGGGATCACCTCCCCCCTGCCAGCGTCCCTGGTTGGAATTAGTGACTTAATCATGGGCCAGTTTCGCAATCAAGATAATGTGGGTAAGCTTGCCAAAATGGTTCTGGCTGCGATGGTTTGGCATATATGGAGGGAAAGAAATAGGAGAATCTTTGAAGGTTCTAAACAGCTTCAGACTCTCTTGTTTGACAACATTGCTGATGATGTCAGAATTGCCTTGCGACACGTTGAATGGGATCCTGAGGATGATGGTGCCCCCCCACGGAACTGGGGGTTCATAGACTAGATAGGCTATACTTGTATTTTTTTTTCTTTTGACCTACGGATAGCGGAAGGTGTTTTGTTTTTGTTGGGATGTTGGCGCCTGTGCCTCTACTCACATTACAAACATCCTTCTTCCATCCGTGAGTGTCCTGTATTTTTTCATGAGCTTAATAAAGAATGCAAAGCATATTCTCCACAAAAAAAAGTATAATCTTTGGCACAAAATGAGGATAGTTATGGGGTATAAATATACACTTTTCACTCCGAATCACACCCCCCAACTAGCTTTTTGCTAGTCCCTAGCAAAATATGCGATAAATTCGGATTAAAGTGAAAAACATGCACCAAATCAAGATATCTTCATGGCACACCCAAATGGTATTTCCAAATGACTTCAAAACCAATATACCCAATGTATGACAGTAAATAACAAATGACACTCTCTTCAATCCAATTCAAAGAAAAGTAAGGTAATAAGCACCGTATCACACGTATCGGGAAATATCACAATGTCAAATTTTCAAATTTTCATGGAATTGGCCAAAACAAAAGAAAATTTCTTCTAAGTGGTGGGGGATAAGATTGCATCACTCATGTTGC
>CM061142.1:823521719-823584727 GCA_030789695.1 Scilla litardierei
TGGACATAGGCTGGGCTCCTGGCATTAGTTCGATGGCAAATTTAAGGGTGCGATCCGGAGGCAAACCTGTAAGGTCATCTGGAAATACATCCAAGAACTCTCGAACCACTTCTGGTACTTCGGGCTCAGCTTTCATCGCGGCTGCTACTGCTTCAGTCGACTTGGCCTTATACTTCACCGGGCCTACAGATCTGCTCCCACTAATGAACTCGAACTTCGGATGATCAGGAATGTCGAAGGCTACCCTCCTTCGACAACAGTCGATGGTGGCATGGAAAGTTCCCAACCAATCCATCCCGAATACAGCATCAAAGTTTGGGATATCAATCATCATAAAGTCGGCGAACAAAGCTCGCCCACAAATCACCACAGGGCATTGAGTATACCCACTGGTCACCTTTATCACTCCGCCACCCGTATTGACGTTCCAACCAGTAGATAAGGTTGTAACAGGAACGGTATGGGTGCGAACGAATCAACTCGCTAGAAAGCAGTGTGATGCTCCCGAGTCGAACAAGGAGAGTGCGGGATTCCCAGCTACTAGTACGACACCTGTGATCACTTCACTGGTAGCCTCGGCCTCTTCAACAGTCATGGTGTAAGCCTGGCGTCTCGGTGGTGGCTGCCTTGCCTGCTGGAACACCCTCTGCTGTGGAGGTAGTGGTGGACGCTGTGGGGCGATCCCAGTCGGGGCAGCACGAGGAGCTGGAGCTGAAACTGGGGCTGGAGCACGTGGTTTATGATGTGGGCAATTTCTAGCCACGTGTGCAGGGTCTCCACAAACCAAACAAAGGCCTAAAAATCCTCGACACTCAGATTTGAAGTGTCCAGTCTTTCCACAAAAGTGGCAAACCGGGAGGGCCTGCTGCTGTGGTCCTGGCCTCTTAAACTGAACCTGCTGAATAGGGCGGTGCATCTGTGGCCGTCTGCTTGGCCCAGCTTGGGTCGGTGGGGGCCTCGCAGATGCTGCCAGCATGCGTTCTTCCTTTTCCTCCTCTTCGACCATCTCGTGGTTACGAGCAATGGCCAGAACTTCAGCATGTGTGTTCGGGCTAGCACCGACCATCATCCTTCGAATCTCAATATTGAGCCCCTGCTGGAACTGCTGGGCTCGAGTCAAAGCATTTGCAACCATCTCTGGAGCAAACCTGCTGAGCCTGGAGAACTCAGCGTCATATTGATCCACCGTCATCGAACCCTGCTTCAGGTTGATGAATTTCTTCCTCATCTTGATCGTTGCGTGTGGGGGAAAGTACTGGGCGTTGAAGGTACTTGTAAATACATCCCACGAAATCGGCAATCCCAAGCGGTCTTCAACCGCCTGCCACCAGTCTCTAGCACCATCCGTCAGTTGCCTCTTGACGACAGCCACCCAGGCTTCTTCTCGAATCTGAGATGCTCTCAGATCATCAGTGATGCGCTTGAGCCATTCTTCCGCCTGAAGATGGCTCTCAGTCCCTGCGAAGGTCTTCGGGCTCATCCCTCGAAAGTGATAAGCACTTGGGTCAGCTCGTTGCTCTCTGTGCAAAGCCTGTTCCAAGGCCTGTCCAAGCTGCTGATGAAGGGCATACATGCCCCGCATGCAATCTTCTGCAGACAACGGTGCAGTCGGGAATGCTGTTGCACCCGAACCGTTGTTGGCTCCATTGCCAGCATCATTCTGGTTGGGACCCTCATTCGGGTGGTTGATCCCGGATCCAAAGGCACTGTCTTCGCTTCCCGAAGTGTTCCTTTCCATGGCTTATCTGCATTTCATAAGGTTTGATCAGTTCCATTAAGTATTTTATACGACATATTCTGAACTTCCTGTATTGTTCATGTGGCTTTTAGCGCGGACCTGCATGGGCCACCAAACTTGTAACGACCCACTTACGGGGCCCGTTACTGCTTGGAACATGCACAAGTCCTGCTAGGCACCAATGAAGTCAACACAGGCTATGTTGCAGAAATACGCTAAAATACTAATAATGAAAGTGGTTTTACAACCTTATTACAACCCAGCAGCTAACAGGAAAGGAAAATACAACAGAATCCAAAAGATACATCAATCCACACTGAAAGCAACATAGCAAATCTCTCACACTCACTCTCAATATACAGGGTCCTGCTGGTCCTGCTGGTCGTACTCAACCACAAACTCAGCGTCTGCGGCCTCTGGTGCAAATTCCTCGACCTGTGAGATATCTGGCGAGTCCACCACAAAGAGAAGGGTCGCCAGGATCAGACGTAACTCAAAGTATCTCTATACATGGATATTGAAACAAATATACAAGCATGGCAATCTAAAGGTAAAGAGGTAAAGTGCAAAACAATACTGGTAAGGGAAAAAGAGTGCAGAAAGGTAACTTTGCAGTTTTACATCCATCATCAATTTCTAGCAGTTAAAAGTGCAATATTAAAAGTGACCATGTAACAAGAGTCTATTTGTGCCTATACCTAGACCGTGACTTATAATGCAGGGTACAGTAAGCAACCAAGAGGCCAACTCTTGCCGCGGGTGCTACCCGGGCGAACCAATTCTCTGAGTACTGTGCAATAATCTGTGATCTGTGATCTGTGATGGTTGTCACCGGCACTGTTATGGGTTGCTAGAACCCGCACGGTGACAACAAAGTCTGGACTAGTCGCTCCCGTACCCTTGCCATTATAAGTTACCCCAAAACCCAGTGTCAGTGCAATTTTACATTTCCAGTCACAATTTTCTGTCAATCATGTCAAGTAGCCCAATTCTGCTCCCTTTACGATAATGTGCAATTTACGATACGATACCATGCAATTTTTAGCTAACAGTTCAAAAATGGAAACACTGTGATAACGAAATAAAACTAGGTTGGCATGCATTGTTATTGTTTTAAGAACCCATGTCAAGGGTACGATGAGTTACCAAAATCGCCTTGTAGCAAAAGGCGCGTTTTTGTCAGCGGTAGGGGTACCTGGTTCACACGTGTTACGAACAAGTTAGCTACTCGAATTAATAGTATGCTAAGAGAGCAAGTTACACTAACCAACTTATAACTAATTACTGATAACATGTTACTAGGCTAATTAAGTAACTAATCTTTAAAACTTAATAACTTAACTTATTTTTAGAACTTAACTTAATATATTAACTAACTAAACCTAATAAAATATAACAGCAACATCTTTAAACTCTATTAACATAAAATAATTAAAACTTATTAAAATATAACTAAACTTTAATAATAATAACATTATCATTATTATTAAACTTCATATAAACTTTTACTAATAACTAATACTTAATATACCTTTTATTCTTATAACTCTTTACCAACCCTCACCTTTATTATTGCCTGTCTCCTCTCTTCCCCTTCGTTCTCTGTTCTCTTCTTCCGTTCTTTCTTTCTCTCTTTTTTTTTGTTTTCGAGTCCTGCAGGGGGAACCGGAGCACGTTGGCGGCCAAGGGGGGGCTGCGCACGGGGCTTGGAGCGGCGGGATCCGGCGGGGGTCGGCGCAGGCGGCTCGGGGTCGGCGGCTTGCGGGGCTCACGGCGGAAGACGACGGCGGCGGCCTGGGCGTCGGATCGGAGGCGATCTGAGCTTGGGGCGGGCGAATCGCGGCGCGAATCGACGGGGGGGGGCGCGGCTGAGCAGCTCCGGGGGCGGCGGTAGGCGGTCCAAGGCGGTGCGAGGAGAAGTGGGGGCGGCCTGATCTGAGATGGGACGATCTGATCGGGGGATTTGGGGTTTGTTTTGTTGATTTGTGGTTCTGATTTGGGTTGATTGTTTTGGGGATTGTTTTCTGGTTGATTTTTGATTTCTAGTTTCTTTTGATTTTGGATTGTAAAGGGTTTGTGGATGTTGGTTGAATGGGGGAGAAGTGGTGGAGGCTGATGGTGGGTTGTTGCTGGTGTGCTCGTTCCTTACGATTGATTTAATAACGATGAGAGGAGGAGACAAATTGAATAGCAGTTGGTTGAAGGTAGGGGACTGTGCTGGCAAAATGAAGATGGGGAGAGGGTGGTTGCCGACAGTTGATTAGGACCAATTGTTGGTTAGATGAATGGTAACAGTAATATAGTAATGGTGGTTTAGGGAAAAATAATTAGTAGAAAGAACTAGTTAAAAGAAATTAGTTAATTAGCAATTAGTAGTTTAATAATTTAATTAGTAAGTTAATTAGTGATTAACTTTTTAATTAAGTAACAATTATGATTTTAGAGTTTTACGCCACGGTAAAACTAAAATAAAGACGCGCTCGCGTCAACGTACAGGAGAGAAATCTCACGAACGAAAATAACCGGAACAAATAAGTAAAAATACCTGCACACAACGGTGAAAATACGACTAGAAAAACAGGCCGTTACAGATTTCCTGAATGGCAATTAGTACTTTGAGGGTGCTAGAGTTTGTCCTTATGAACAAATTCCCGAATAGGAGGAATTGCAACATTATCTTGAATTTATTGTGTCTTGAACAATGTCAGGAATACCATCCTGAACAATGCCAACAACACATGTGACATTAATCTTCTTCAAGAATAATGTCACTAACCAAACTTCCCCCTCAAACTCAGCATCCTCAAATAGGTGTGCATTTCCTAATTCGTAAACTAACTTAATAGTGGGATTATGTAAAATCGTACAAAATAATATCAACTTTAAAATTATTCAACAAAATTAGAAAATCATTAGCATTATGTCCTATTACTATATTAGGCTTATAAAGCCTTACTTTAGTTGGACATATCCAAACATGCAATTGATTCATTTGTTGAAACTTTATTAAGGATATAAGCTGCAATCAAAATATAACCGAATTCTAAACTGTTAATTCTTTCATTACAACACATGTACTTAAACTGTAGGAATCTTAGAAATAAAGCAACATTTCCAAATAAATGAAGATTATATTGATCTTTTAAAGAACTAGAATAAACTAATTTTGAATTAAGAGACAACCAAATTTTCCATTCAAAATTGAACACTTATAACCAAATTTGTTCAAAATAGAAATGGAAATCCAAATTCCGTTAAGAACGGTACATAATAGTCTCATAAAATTCAAATACAATCTAGCATTTAAAAGAAATAATCTAAATTTAATGTGCCTCTACTTGAACCATCTTGCCATTGCCCATATCGATGTATATTTCACCATCATTTGGCTCTTGGCATCTTAGGCAATCCTGCATAGACACAATGATGTGAATGGTTACACCAAAATCTTTCCATCACGTGTCTATAAGTACCAAATGTTGCATGAGAAGAAATTAACTTAGAATCAAACCAAATTAAAGAAACATACCCTTTTTAGCACGCCAAGCATGATAATTTGAGCAATTCTTCTTTACATGCCCTTCAGCTCCATAGAAGAAACAACCATGACCTTCTGAACTTTTCAGTTCCCTTTGTTGTTTCTTTTGAGAAGCTGTATCTGCAGCTTCAGTATCCTTCTTCCTTTTGTTGAAGGTTGATGTCAAAAGAGGGCTTTCTGTCATTTCTTGCTCAAACCATTCATCTTCCTTTACACAGTTTGAGATGAGCTCATCCAGAGACCAAGTCTCATCTTTCAGATTGTAGCTCATCTTGAACTGGTCAAACTGAGATGGAATAGATATCATAACAAAATGCACTAGCAGAGCCTCAGAAAGGTCTAGCTCAAGTGCTTTCAACCTTGAAGCAATATCAGACATCTTCATTATATGCTCTCTGATGTTTCCTTTACCTTCATATTTCATTGAAGATAGGTTTGTCAAGAGTGTATTAATCTCACCCTTTTCATTCTTAACAAACTTCTTTTCAAGCTCAATAAGGAATCATTTAGCTGTGGAAATTTTCGCTGAAAGAGAACCCCTGAGATATTCTGGAATGTCATTCTTTATAAGCATTAGGCTCATGCGATTTGATCTCTTCCACTCCTCCATCTCCCTCTTTTCATTAGATGTACTCTCATCAGTGAGTGGTGGGAGACAATGAGTCCTTAATGCCAGATCAAGATCCATGACTCCGAGGATTATCAAAAGATTCTCCTTCCATGCCTTGAAGTTAGTGCCATTAAGGACTGGAATGGATTTGAGGTTGGCAGAAAAATTTTCAGGAATAATAGCTGAAAAGAGAACACGAAAACAATTTTAACATGTTCATATGAGTATTAAACAAAACAACACCAAATTCAAATTAATGCTACTTTCTCATCTCAAAATATCCCCCACTAGCCCAATATTTATCTTTGGATAATCTATTGACTAGTCACTGACATCTTGTTGTAGCAATCAGACAATGACAATAATAACATGCCAAAATAAAACTTCCTTTGGGCCGAATTAAATTTGCATGCATTGAACTCACTAATCATCACCTTGTCTATTGCCACAGGTGCGCATGAAATGGTATAGAACGGTAATCTTCCTTTGGGCCGATTTAGCATTCTTACGCAAATCACGGGCACATTTGATTCTTTTTATACTCATGAAATGAAATAATGAAAATCAACAGAGCCCACTTTGGCGAGGTGATGATTGCACGAAATCATTTCATAAATATATACCTTTGCAAAATTTGAATCTAAGTCGCAATTTAATACATGAATATACTTTAAGTGGAGATATTCAAGTCCACTTTTCTTCAAAATCAAATTTAGGGCAACCAAAATTTTCATACAAAAGTATGTATTCAACTTGTTATATTTCGAGATTAGAACTGATCTTCACAAGAAAACCCACTTTGGTGAGTTGATGATCCAATCATTCTATATTCGAAATATATAATAATTGTGCCAAAAAATTGAAATTGAAACTAAACCGAATTTAACAAAAAAATGATTACAACAAGTGGAAATATATATATAAGAACCTTTTATTCCACCCTTCTAATCATTTATATTGAGTTAAATAAAATTTATAACTTCAACACAAATTTTTTTCTTCAAAATGGGGTATATAGGTATACTAATGTGTATATGAACATACATATAAAGTTATATATATAAATACACACCCTACCCCATTTCATATATAACTTTAAAATGTGTCAAATTTCCTTAAGGCCATTTGCTTGATGGTTAGTGCACAAAAAATTCTTTAAGGCCTTTTAAACTTATTCTTGAGGAGAAATATATGTTAAAGCTTTTTATTTGCTCCCGAAGGAAACACGTGAATTTTGTGTTTTAATTTAAATCTAAATTTAGGCAATCTGAATTTTCACACCAATGTATGAAGTCAACTTGTTATATACCGGAGTATATATATATAAATTGTTGTATGCCATAAACTTCGAATTTAAATTTATTTTGCACAATTAACACAAAATTTTATCTTTGAGGAGAAATATACATTTAAGCGTCTTATTTCCTCCTTCAACCTAAATTAAATTCAATATTGGGCAACCAATCATACAAAAGTATGTATTTAACCGTTTATGTTACGAAATAATAATAATTTAACAGTAAAGCCCACTTTGGTGGGATCCCGTAATAATTAAAATTATTTTGAAACATATACTTTAATGCGCCCAAAAATTGAATTTAAATGAAACTGAACTTTACTGTAAATATACAGGAAAGCCTTTTATTTACTCCTTCGATCCGTTTAAAATTCATCCAGTCAACCGATCATACTGTGTATGTATTTTAATCCATTTACATTCTGAAATAATAACAATTTTACTAGTGGAACCCACTTTGGTGGAATTTCACAAAAATTATAATTATTTCGAAATGTATATATAACTGAATTTTGCCTAAAGAATTAAAAAACGGAATGAACTTAAATTTAACACACAAAATTTGGGCTTAAAGGATGTATATATATATATACAGTTAACCATGTATATTTGCATTTCACGAATTTCAATTCAAAACTTTAGGCGATAAATTTTCATGCCACGCATGTACGTAGCCTTTTATATATATCAAAATAAAATTAATTGCCACGATGGAGCCCACTTTGGTGGGTTGTCCTTTTAAATAAAATTATTTCGAGATATATATATAATTAATTACGCATAAAATTGAATTAAAATGTGAATTTTAACACAAAAAGTACACTTAATGGAAATATACAAATTGCCCTTTTATTTCCTCCTTAACTTGTGTTAAAACATCCTAAAATAGGCCCAAATATGTGTCCAAATGACCCAAAAATTGGGTCCAAAATTAGCCATGTGGGTGCCCAAAACTGGTTTGCAATAAACCCAAAAAAGGCCCAAAACTGATTTGCAATAATTCTTTACTAGAGTCCCAAAAGATACCCAAACAGGCCCAAATGTTAATATCCCAATTGTAAGCCCAGCCCCCTTGTAAAAAATAAACAGAGTTATTTTTTTTATAAACTGCTGTGGGCCGGCCTAAGAGGGACCGGCCCACGGGGCCAAAACAGGGGCATTTAGGGTTAGTATAGGGCCGCCGCCGCCCCCTTAAGCTCAACTGCGGCAGGCCCCATAGTGGGGCCTGCTCTTCGTCGACGGGGGCGGATTCCGCCGGCCCCCTCAGATCTCGACGGGGCGGCGGAAGCCACCCCCCTCTGTCGCCAACGGGGGCGGCTTCCGCCGCCCCCTCTGTCGCCGACGGGGGCGGCTGATGCCGCCGCCCCTCCTTGCGATTCATCCTACATGGACGGCTTTGTCGCCCCTTTCTTGTTCTGTGTCGACGCCGACGAGGCCGGCGTCGATCTTCCGATGGGGCGGGAGAGCCACCCCCTTCTTTCGCCGTGTCGGGCGGCGGCCGGCGGGCCGCCCCCGATCTAGGGTTCGTAAAACCAAAATTTTTTTTTTGGGAAAAATTAATCAAAAAACCAAATTTTGCACAGATCTGAATATTATAATTGATAAAAAATGAATTTTTAACAGATCCGAAACTTAAAACAGATTAAAAATCTGATTTTTATCAGATCTACTACGAGCAGACAAAAAAATTTAAGATCCACATCATGTGGGCTCTGATACCCCTTGTAGAAACTAAAGATCTAGATGTGTACAAACCGAATAACACAGATCTAGATATATAACATGCGGAATCTTAAATCATTGCATACTCTAGATTTAGCGGAAGCGTACCTGACTCCATCGCTAATAATCTGAAAGATCCTGACGATAGCACAACGGACGATCTTCCAGAATAGCACGAATCAACCGGTTGGAGAATCCCTTTAGCCTTCTCCCGGTTTCTCTCCTAGCGACGGGACGTAGAAAAGACGGCTCAACTTTGTTCGTGTATTCCGGGGACCACGACCGCTAATATTTATAGGCTAACCTCCATAGCCATAGGGTTTTCAACTCGGCCCATCAACGAGTTGAAGCACAATAGTCTCTACACATAAAGGCCCCACAACATGTTTAACTCAATTAGCCCATTTAATTAATTAAAACCAGATCACTAATATATTGGGCTTAATACGACAGCGTAGCACTTATATAATTATTCACCGCATATTAGCACAACGTTGGATTAAGATCCAACTTAGTTGGATAAGTTCCAACATGCCATACTTGAGATCAATACTTTGTTTTAGCCACTATAAACTTCAAACTTCAATTCTTGGATATAGGACAATTGTAACACTTCACCAAATCAAGGTTTGTGAAATCCTCAATTGTGAGGCGATACGCTTTAATTGTTATAATTGCTGAATCCTCGCTTTGTGGGGTATTGTAAATCCACACTTGTTGTGGTAGTTGGCTAAGTCATCGGTTTGTGAGGCAAGTGAAGTCATCTAATTGTTAGGCAAGGCAAGACCTCTAGGTCGAGAGAAACAAATGTACTATTCTTTGAATAGTGGATTAAATCTCAAGTGAGTGGGGATTAAACGTAGCCCGCTGAGTGAAACATGATAATAAACATGTATTTGCATTGTTCTAAATTGTCTCTTTGTCTCTTTCGCTGTATTTGCATACTGGTTTATATTTCCGTTGCTTATTGCTTACTTGCAAATATTTGAGATTGTGTTGATTAAGATCCAGGTTAGGTTGCTCTAATTGGAATCTAAGGTGAAATTTAGAGAGATATTTCAGCGCAAATTGTAATTTGATACCACTATTCGACCTCGTCTAGTGTTTCACTTGTCATCTACCGGAGAGATACCGACATAGTGTTCACACGTTATTTTCACCAACCACACATACATATATATGAATTAAATTTTGGGATATTTTTAAAAATAAAAAGGTTTTCAAACCAGGTTCGTGTTCATATGTATGTCTACTCGGTATTGCCAAAATAGTGAAATACACACCATTCTTCTTTCCTATGCATCAGGAAATTTTTTTTTGACAATGAGCTCAAATTCAATGCTCACATTAGTAGTTGAATCATTTGGCTGATTCGGTAGAGACTTGGGTTCGATTTCCACAATCACTATCCTCTTTTCTCCATGTTTAAAGTTAAGCGATGGAAGTACGCGTGTTTCACAACACATATGTCAATGTCTTAAAAAAAGGCGCAACAATACACCAAAACGGTTTTAGTTTGGACGCACTGCGGTGCATAAAAAAACCGAACCCCGGGTTTTTTATGCTGGTTCGATGTGCGGTCCGGTTTTGAAATCTCTGCCTCTGCTTCCAGCGGCAATGGCCAACTTACTATTGAGTGCAGGCCAACTGCCCCCGTTGCCATCCGCATTGTAAGTATCGAACTCTCGCTGATATTGAAAGATTAAAGCTGACGTCTTTGAAGCAATTCGATTATTTCGATGCTGCTCCCGCTCTCGAGTTCATAGATCTTTCAGCCCATCTCTTCCCATTTCTAGGGTTCTCTCTCAGATCGCCAGATTCGATTGTTGGGAATCTCCAGATGTCCTCGTCTTCGATTGCGTTCTCGGGCTCTTCGGCCTCCGATCTTCTCCGCAGCTCGAGCAATGGAGCTATGATCGGCGTAGTTGGTGTCCGGTTGGGTTTTTTGGGGAGGGCGAGGGCCAGGACTGATCTGAGGAGGAGGAGGATGACGGCGAGCGTGGTTGCCAAGATCGTAAAGAAAGGGAAGGTGAAACACGAGTACCCATGGCCCGATGAGATGGAGCCCGATCCGAACGTTAAGGGAGGGATCCTGAGCTATCTGTCGGAGTTCAAGCCTCTCAGAGAGAAGCCCAAGCCCGTCACCTTACCCTTCGAGAAGCCATTAATGGATCTCGAGAAGAAGATCATGGATGTGAGTGATTACTACTTAGGGATTTTTTTTTCCCCTTTTTTCTTTTTGAATTTTTGTGAGCCTTTTTAAGATCTTACCGATGAGCTGAAAAAGATCACATTTTAGTAATTGGGGACTTGAATCGTTAATTTCTCTGTTAATAGGTGCAAAAGATGGCTGCTGAAACTGGTCTAGACTTCACGGATCAGATAATTTCTTTGGAGTCTAAGTATGAGCAGGTGATTTCCTTGCTGCAAGGGTTTACATTTTTTTTTTTTTGTTGAGTTTGACCAAATTTAGAGACAGTCGTGGGTTGTGTTATTGAACTTATTTCAGGGATTAGCAGTGATATTGAATTTTTCACTTTGCTTCTCGCCTGTTGATTTTGCAGGCTTTAAAAGATTTGTATACTCATCTTACACCCATTCAACGTGTGAGCATTGCCCGCCATCCGAACAGACCAACTTTTCTAGATCATGTGTTCAACATCACCGAAAAGGTACTGTGATCGATAGGCTTGTATCTTTCACATTGCTGCATTTCATGTTGAAACAATAACCAAGTCCTGTTATTTTGGTTTTCCTTGGACGTTAAAAAATTGGGTTGAATGACACTATTCGTCTTTATTTATGCAGTTTGTAGAGCTCCATGGAGATCGAGCTGGTTATGATGATCCTGCAATCGTTACTGGTATTGGAAGCATAGAGGGCAGAAGCTACATGTTTATCGGTCATCAGAAAGGTAGAAACACGAAGGAGAACATTAAGCGAAATTTTGGCATGCCTACCCCACATGGGTATGTAATTTGGACATATTCCTTACGATGTATAAAATACTGGATATATGGTGGTTGTCGCGTGAAATTTTCGGTTGTGGGATGTAATTAGTATGTTGAATGAAATTATTATGGATATAAATAAATGAATTCTTTGTGATGTGTGATATCACTTGAAAAGATACTTTATCTGGTTCTGATTTTTAGCAAAAATTGATTTAATCATTAGTTTTGCTATCAAGGATCCTACTAATAAATTCGTTATCTTGCTGATATGGTTATAGTTATCGGAAAGCTTTGCGCATGATGTATTATGCCGATCACCATGGATTGCCTATCATCACATTTATTGATACACCAGGGGCTTATGCAGACCTCAAGTCAGAGGAGCTAGGTCAAGTATGTCTTATTATCTAATTACAACTTTTGTTTAGTGAATTTGTAGAATATTTGTAGATACATTACCACTTTTCACATTTTCCTGACATGCAATTTTTCTAATTACAGGGAGAGGCCATAGCCTTCAATTTGAGGACGATGTTTGGTCTGAAAGTTCCAATTGTTACGATCGTCATTGGAGAAGGTGGATCAGGTGGTGCACTCGCAATTGGGTGTGCCAATAAACTACTTATGTTGGAAAATGCAGTCTTTTATGTTGCCAGGTGATTTTATAATAATAATAGAAATTGTTTCATTATTCAATACTTTCTACCTTCTTAGACGATGGATTTTTACTCTGAATTTTTTATAAGAAAAATAACTTTACCTGAATCTTTAGCATATATACAACCAAGACTCATGGATTGTATATAAGTTTTCACAATTTCAGATGATTGTTTCCTGGATCATACATTGTACACTATTAGAGCCAAGACGTTTTCAGTATTGCATTACTAGAATCGGATCTACAATGAAAGATGATTCTACTGTGTAATACATTTTATATTCATGCCATTGTTTTTTTTCGCATTTTGTGCATTATTATTATTATTATTGATTTTGAGCAGAACTTTGATAGTATCGGGGACGAAATTAGGGCAAAAAATTGGGATTTTTATTGATTTTTGTGAAACTATCAAGATACGGCCTCTAATTCGAGAGGAATGCCAACTCTCCCAATAACTAAGGTTTTTATTCTAAATATATACTAATATCTCAATATTCATCATAAGCAAACTAATAATCCATGCACTCTTATTTATTTATAACAAATTTATCCTTAACTGAAATTAAGAAAATACCCATTCCCATAGGTTTAGTTGCCATCGCCCCATGTCTTCCCTTTTGCTGCCGCCTCTTGTACATGATTATCGTATCATTACTCCCTCTGAGACACCTTGACCTCAATGTGGAAGTCTAGAAGCTGTTGCTGGATTGCTCCCAATGGCTCCCACGTCGCTTCATATTCAGGAAGGCACTTGCACTGGATTAGCACTTCTTTTGTACCTAAACTTTCTTGGCTCATTTCTTGCAACGCATATGGTTCCAAGATCACCTCCATGTCCTCAGTCAGGGTTGGTGGTAAAGACGGTGAATGTGTGTGATCCTCAATTGCCTGACGAAGATGTGAGACATGGAAGACTGGATGTATAGTAGAAGTCGATGATAACTTTAAACAATAAGCCACATGTCAAATCTTTGCATCGACCTCGTAAGGTCCAAAATATCTTGGCGCCAACTTTTCATTCCTTATGTCTGCCAATAACATCTGACGATAGGGCCGAAGCATCAGATATAGCCGGTCCCCAACTGCAAACTGCACCTCCTTCCTATGACCATCTACATGATTCTTCATGATCCGTTGTCCTCCCATCAAATGCCGCTTCAGCTCTTCCAACACCATATCCTTTTCCTCCAGTTACTGCTCGTGTGACTGTGTGGAATAATATCCATAATGTAGCAAGTGCGGGGATCTCATCCATATAAGATCTTGAAAGGAGTGGTCTAAGATGCTGTATGATATGACCAATACTCCTCCCAAGATAATTATCTCCCCTATTGCTTTGGCATCTTCGATAGAAAATACCGCAGATATGTCTCTATACTTCCGTTAAACACTTTCGTCTCAACATCCGTCTGAGGGTGATATGTTATGCTTCATTTCAGGACAGTCTCATGCATTCTGAACAATTCCATCCAAAATGTCTCAAGAAGACGCGATCGTGATTAGACACGATACATTCTGGAATCTCATGCAAGCGCACGACCTCCCGTATAAAAGCAGCTAATAAAAATGACATGATTCTTTCGATCGAGGCAACCCTTCTATAAAGTCCATCATGACTTCCTCCCAGACTCGATTCGACAAGGACACTTGCTGTAGCAGTTCACTAAGTATCATAATCATATATTTGTTTCGTTGACAAACATCACAACTAGCCACCATATCTGTCACATCTTTCTTCACCCCAACCCAAAACAACTCTCTTGTCAGGTGGCGGTATGCCTTCAGGACCCCGGGATGTCCCCAAAAGCGCTCACATGGAATTCTTGTAATAACCTTGGAATTTGAGCAGATGTCCGAGTTAATACGTGCCACCCGTGATATAACACTCGTTGCCTGTCTAACGAGTAGCCTAGGTATGTCGAACACTGCAGTAGTACAACCTGAATCTTCGCTAAGTTCTTGTCTGTCTCAATTTCTCATAACAAAGGTCCCAATCAAGCATCACACGAACGGACAAATCTGCCAACAGAGAATTCTTTCCTCGTATGGAGAGAGCATCGGTCGCCTTATTTTCCAACACTGGTCTGTACTTGATCTCAAATTCATATCTCAACAACATGAAAAGCCAATGCTGATGTTCCTCTGTTATCATACGCTACTCCAATAAGAACTTGAGACTTCTCTGGTCTGTTTGAATAATGGCGCGTCGACCCAAAAGGTACGGCCTTTGTTTCTGCATCGTCAAGACAATCGCCATCAGCTCGCGCTTATAGATTACCTTAAGCCAAGCTCTCACCGTCAACACCTGGCTGAAATAGGTCACTGGTCGCTGGTCACGTATCAATACCACCCTTACACCATGTCCTGAAGCATTTGTCTCCATAACGAAAGGCCGACTGATATTTGGTAAATCTAACACGAGAACATTAGTCGCGACTCGCTTCAGTGACTCTAAAGCATGGATAGCCTCTTCCCTTCAATGAAAGGCCGACTGAAATTTGGTAAAGCTAATACATGAACATTGGTATGACTCGCTTTAATGACTCCAAAGCATGGATCACATCTTCCCTTCAATAATAGTTGCCCTTCAACTTTTTTTTCAGTGGTTAAGCAATCATACTGTACCTCTTGACAAACTTCATGTAATACTTTGTAAGCCTTAAAAATCCTTTTAGCTCCCTCAGTGTCATGGGGGCATGATCAATCTACATCGTTGCTATCTTGGACCTATCTGTTGCAACCCCCTTTGTCGAAACAACATGCCTGAGGTACTCCAATTGCGTCCGTGCAGATATGCATTTTTATTAACATATAACTAATGATTTTCCAGCTCTTGTAAACTATCTCCAGATGCTCCAAGTGTGTCTCAATAGTCCGGTTGTATATTAGTATATCGTTGAAGAAAAACAGTATGAACCTATGTAAATATGGCCGAAACATCTTGTTCATCATTGCCTGAAAGATAACAGGGGCATTGGTAAGGCCAAAGGACATGACGAGAAACTCGCAGTGCCCTTCATGAGTCCTAAATTTGTTTTTTGTCATGCCCTCTGTCCACATTTGAATCTAATGGTACCCTAACTTCAAGTCAATCTTCAAAAACACAGCCGCTCTACGTAACTTATCCAGTAACTCATCGATCACGTGTATGTAGAATTGGTCAAGACAATCTCCTTGTTCAAGGTCCTGTAGTCAATGCGAAATCTCCAGCTGTCATCGTTTTTCTTGTCTAACACTCTCAAGCTCGAAAATGTGCTCACATTTGGCCGAATGACTCCGGCTTGTAGCATCTCTCCTACAATCTGCTCTATCTCATCATTCTGCACCTAAGGATATCGGTATGGTCTCACATTGATGGTCGATGCTCCTCTCGGGACTATGACATGCTCGTGATCCCGCGATGGGAAAAGACCACGTGGTGTTTGGAACACTCACTCAAACCGAACCAGAAGCTGTTACACTACTAGGGAAATATCCCGATCCTCCTCAATGACCTCCCCTGCTAAGCCCTATAGCTCCACCAGAAAACCGTCACTCTTTGTCTGTAATGTCTTCACCACGGTTTTCAAGGAAACCAAGGTTTGACATAGGCTCGGATCCCCCTGAAGTACCACCGATCGGTCCCTTACTTGGAATTTCATGCGTAACAGTTTCTAATTGACCTTCTGATACGATCCGCTAGGGGTTTGATGGTAAAAGAGGGATTATTATTGCTAAACTTAGATATGAAATTATAAAGTGGCTACTACAATTCAACTACTCGCTAATTAACGACCACGAATAGATTGAACAACTAGCTAGGGATTAACCTAAGGGAAATAAGGAAATTCCTAATACAATTTATCTAGGAACTAAAGAAATAAGCTAGAGGAAATACTCAACAAATCTCGCATACCCCATTAGGGCCGGCTCTAGCCATTTAAATATAAAAGTTACATTATTTGTTAATTTACGAAAATACCACTGGCCTCCAAAAGTATCAGCTGCATCACTACTCCGCCCATGAAAACCCACTTTGTCCTTAAGGTGGTGCGTGAAGTGTGTGGTCGGTTATTCCACGTGCAGGTCGGGTCGGGTCGGGTCGGGTCATGTTTGACCCGACCCGAATAAGGGTAAACCCGAACCCGACACGAATTAAATTCGGGTCAGGGTTCGGATACCCGTATCCGACCCGGCCGTAACCCGGGTGACCCGTACCCGACCCGATTTATCTTACGGGTCGGGTTCGGGTCGGGTTTGGTGTGAAAGATTGATTATTTTGCAAAAAAGGTCAGGTTCGGGTCGGGTTAGGGATGAAAAGAGTGAAATACGGGTCGAATTCGGGTCAACCGGGTCGAGGTGTCAAACCCGTACCCGACCCGGATTTTTATCCGGGTCGGACGGGTTGACCCGAATTCGACCCGACTCGGATTGGCCCCTACCCATACCCGACCCAAGAGGCCGGGGTCGGGTCGGGTCGGGTCGGTTTGGGTCTATTTTGCCACCCCTACGTGCAGGTGCTCCTGATCATCGTCCTCACCGGCTTCCAACATTACCACTCTTCCACCCTCTTCATCGTCATTCACTATCAGGATTTGAAGAGTACGGTCTCCGCACCTGTGCCATGTAGTAAACTTCTCATCGCATTTGAAACACAGGTCCTTGGTCCACTTGTCACGAATCTCTGCCTGTCATTCTCCGTGTATGTCCTCCAGGTCGTGGTTCCACACACTTCCTTGCTAGCCGCTGCCCCGTCTGTGGATGTTGCCCCCTGTGGCCGCCTTCTGTCCCTTTCCAGGGTCCGGCCCTCAGAAAGGAGAGCATCCTCATGACCCGCGGGCCCTCCTCTTCGTATGCTGATGGTCCTCCACCATCCTCGCTGCAGTCATCATCTCTCGCAGGTCACCAGGCTTCAGCTGTCTCAGTCCCGATCTACCCTTCATAAAACACCCTTTCAGAGACTCTCGATACTCCACTAACTCTACTGCAGAGCGTCTCGAACTTCTTAATATAGTCCCTGACACTCCCCTCTTGCTTCAATGCATACAGACGCTCATAAGCTCCCCCAGCCCGTACTTCTCCAAAGCGCTCTAACAGAAGGGTGAGAACTCCTCCTAGGTACGAAAGATATTCCCCAACACTAAGTGAAAATATCAATGTATTGATTAGCTAGTCTCCACCTTAATATCCTGTTTGTGGCTCATGCCAAAGTTCTGTATTCGGGTTTATGATCCAATAAAACACCAAGGCTTGTCCTTCCAACTGGTCAGTGGATTACTTTTTTGTTGAACCCCAATGTTTGAAGAAGACATGACATGGCTTAGGAAACTGAGAATGTAGCGGATTAATGTGAAAAAAGGGGAAGACAATGATGATTGAATACGAGTATAGAAAACTAGGATCCACCTTAGGAAAGGAACAGGAGGTTAGTCCAAACCCAATCATCAAAGTATCAAAGCAAGAGAAAACATTTAAAACCCCAGTAGAAGGAAAGGAAAGAAAGAGAAAACGTTTGAAGGATGTTAGGCCAAAATTCATCATCAAAGTATCAAAGAAAGAGACAACGTTTGAAAACCCTAGATGATCCAGAATTAAGAGTCATTTTCCACACTCTGTAAATTTGAGATGAAGATCTTTCTTCAAAATGGTGTGCAGCATGGTTGGCAATAAAAGATGTTAACTGTTAATTGTTGTGAGCTTCCTTTGCTCTTGCTTATATATTAATTGTTGTATACTTCTAAAAGTTACACAACCGTTCTCCAATTCATAGAGTCAAACTTGATGAGGCTATGTGGATCTTTTTGACTTCTCACAAGCATCCCCTTTTTTCAAGATTTATTCTACAATTACTCTTTTCTTCTCTGTGGATAGTTTGGAATTCAGTTTCCATACAACAGTCTGTCATTTTTATTGTGTCAATTTGGCTTGAATTCTTTGTTATACCAGCCACATCTCCAACTTGTTCCATAATGGATTTTTGTTTTGCAATTTGTGTGAACAGCCCAGAAGCATGTGCTGCAATATTGTGGAAAACTGCAAAAGCTTCTCCAAAGGTAACCATTGATATGCGGTTCTGTTTTGAGCTACCCTTAATATATAGAACAATATCTGCGGTCCTTATAATTTAAGACCTGCAGGCAGCGGAGAAGTTGAAGATAACTGCTACAGAGTTATGCAAGTTGAAAATTGCAGACGGTGTCATTCCTGTAATATTTCTCTACCATCTATTTTTCTGTTGGTTTGAATGCTAGCCTCACATGTGATCTCAATGCATGTTTTGAGTTGTTCTTGAAGATACAGAACCAATCTAAAATTAAACAAGAACAAGCCATGTAAAACAAGCTACTGTGAGCTGTCCAAATGCATTGCCTTATTTCCGTACTCCTGCGGCTGTGGACATTAGTTTGGTTGTTGCTTACACCTGCTTTCCGTGATGCTGAATAGCAGTGTGAAAGCAGGCAATAGAAATTACAAGTTTGCGTGTCTTTTAAATAGAAAGATTCACTGGTGTAGAGTTATATGATGCAAGGAATGGCCATCATGATGTATATTTTGACCACTTTTTGTTGGTGAAGGGCGAGTTTTCTGCCAATTTAATTGCTGTTCTGCAGAAAATAATCACCAATTTGCAGGCTTGGGCTTGATTAGAAACCAGAATTATGATTTTGATTAGAGAGCTATAATCTACTAAAAAGAATTGCACTAGTCATAACTTTTTGTCTGGTTCAGGTCCCAGACTCCAGGTAGTGCTAAAAAGACTTTTTAAATCTTTATTTTTTAAGTTAAAGATGTCTGGATTGTCTGGTTTTCAGCTTGAAATAGTTCTGTAACTATATAAATAACAGTTTCCCCCCCTTTCTGACAGGAACCTCTGGGTGGTGCACATGCAGATTCGTCTTGGACATCACAACAGATCAAACTTGCAGTGGTTGAAGCAATGAACGTACGGATCAGCTGCATTAATGCATGCATACAAGACAACGATTATTTCTCAATTTTAAGGTATTCCTTGTGCTTGTGCAGGAGCTCGTGGAGATGGACACGGAAGAGCTATTGCACCACCGGGCACTCAAATTCCGCAATCTTGGAGGGTTCATTGAAGGACAACCTATAGAGCCGGTAAAGAAAGTAAATATGAAGAAGAGAGATGAACCAACCATTGATCTGGAAAAGCTTGCAGCAATATCAACTCTTGATTTGGAAGAAGAGGTTGAGAAGCTGAAGGAGCAGATACAGAAATCCAAAGGAAAATCTTCCTCTGAGCCTGTAGCTGTTAGCGTGCGGGAATTGGTTGCAAAACTGAAGGAAGAGGTTGATCAGGAGCTCACTGATGCTGCTGAATTCATGGGATTAACGGATAAGCTCGATATGCTTAGGAATGAGATAACGAAAGGACGGAGTTCTGCCGAACAACCCATGGATCCGAGTTTGAAGGACAAGATTGAGGAACTGAAGCAGGAGTTTCAGCAGGGTCTAGAAAATTATCCCAATTCAGGAAGCTTAAATCAGAAGCTTAACATGCTACATGAATTATCCAAAGCCCAGAAAATAGCGCCCTTGAAGCAGGAAATCAACGAGGGATTGAAAGAGGTCATGAATCGCCCTGATTTGAAAATGAAGGTAGAGATGGTGAAGGAAGAACTCTCAAAAGCCGGCGTTTCGAAGACTTCTGATCTGGATGATAGCTTGAAGGATAAAATTCTGATGGTGAAGAAGGAGATTGCTTCTGAATTGACCAAGACACTGAAGTCCAAGAATTTGGACGTGGAACCTGTGGCCTCAGCACCAATGTATGCAGAGTTAAAAGAAAGAGCTGACGAACTTAACGTGGCGGTTAAAGAAAGGATACGAGAGGCTATAAATTCAGGTGGTCTGCAGAGCCAAATAGAGGCACTGAAATTGGAGGTAGAGAAAGCAGGAAAAACGCCTGACCCTGAAACAAAGAGTATGATTTTGGAAATGAAGGAGCAGATTAAGAGTAGTCTTGCAAAAGCGGTGGATTCGCCAAATTTGAAAGAGAAGTATGAGACATTGAAACAGGAGTTTACAAGGGTCTATTCAGAGAATGCACCCGAAGAGCGCTACTCAGGACAGAACGGAGGTTTAAATCATGGTACCCATACAGACAGCGAATCTGAAGTCAGCAGTACAAACGTGTGAAATCATTGTGGGCTCAAAAAAGCAGCCATAGCTAAGCGTGAGTTACAAATTCTTGTGTGTAACCCATACTAATTTCTAGATTACTTTCTGCAAGCAATTGCCCCCCTTTTATTCATGTTTCCTTGAATTTCTATTGTTATCAAAGATTTGAACAATTCCCTGTATAATTGCACAACAGAGTTCTTGCCAAACAAGCACACTTGTCGTCAATAACCTTTGTTGCATTATTAGGGTTTTATATGTCTGTTTCGTTTTCGAGTGAAGGGAATTGTTTTTTTGTTGTTGCCTACATAATAACCCCTATTATTTGCATTACAGGTGGAGTATCGTTCGATGTAAAAGACATAACCATGGCGTAAACTGGAAATGGCATACTCCAATTCTTCCAGATTACAGCTTGATTTGTTGTTGTGGAATACCCAAAAAGCCTCGAACCACAGGGACATTAGTGCAGTCTCCTCTAAAGTTTTCAGTTTTCCTTAGTCTACTTCCAATTTCAGCAGCCGAGGTTAATACTTGTAAGTAGATCTGTATGCTATTGATAAAAGAATGTGTTTGGATTTTGAGTTTTTGCTGAAAATATCAGCTGTCCACACAATAAGGGTTCATTCTTATGATTTTTCACATATAAGCCTTTTGTCGATGTTATGCGCTGGAAATGGCGCATGAGATTAATGGGGATCATGTGGTATATGATATATTTTTCTGTAAGATGAAGCAGACACATTCTTCCCTCGTCACCTAATGTGTCGCATGGGGTGTATTTTTTATCCTCCATGTCATTTGTGATAGAGTATACGGTGTGTCATCATATTGGAGAGATTTCACCGGTATTCTCCGTAGCTTGTGATGGAAAAATTATTAGATATGGTAGGAAAATAGAGACACAGGTAGGGCGATTATTGCTTGGACCATTTGTTGGATGTTGCTTGAAGATTTTAAGGCAACGAGATCCATGTAGGTATTTTTCATGAGCTTAATGGCTCTGTTTTTGTTTTTTGCTTTTAATTTTTTTAAATTTTATTTACAGTAGGTGTTGCTTCTGAGAATTTCCACTGCCTGCTCCAGTCCTTTTGCCACATTGTAATTTATAGTCGTTTTGATGTATTGAGGCGCATGGGGACATAATTTTTTTAAAAATATTCAAATTGCAGCTTAGATTCATTTCCTTGAATTTATTCCGCACAGGTGTGTTTTATTTTAAATTTGTTTAACTTTAGGGTTATTTAGTATCGACACCTTATGGTTTTGCCGTATTTAGCAACACCCTCTGATGTATTCAATATTAGGGAGACTCCCCTGATGTATCCAATTTGGAGTCTGGACTCCCCCGACCCCTGTTTGGAGGGAGCGGGGGAGTCCAAATTGGATACATATAGGAATGGCAATATTGCGGGGCGGGGCGGGTATTTAACTACCCAAGCTTGCCCCGACCCATCTACAGGCCGGGGCGGGGTGGGTCGCGGGCCGGGGCGGGGCGGGTCGCGAGCCGGGGCTGGACGGGTTCTTTCTTACCAAAACCGGGTCGGGCCGGTCGGGTCAAGTTATTAATGCCATCCATATGAATCCCAAATAAAAATTTTATTTTGTGAATTGGGAGAATTTTGATTTATTTGGTAATTTAGAATTGAGAATTGGCCCAATTAGGAGAACCGTGGAATAGGGTATGAGTTATGGGTTATTCGCTGAGTGCATGGTCCGCATCAAAATAGTAAACCTCTATAGTTTACCGGGGCGGGTTGGGGCGGGCCGGGGCGCATACAAAGCCCAAGCTTGCCCCGACCTGCGAGCCGGGTCGGGCCGGGTCAAAATCGGGTCGGGCCAGGTCGGGCCGGGCGGGTCAGGCCATTATTGCCATCCCTAGATACATCAGTGGGGTCTCTCTAAATTTTAGGAATGGCAATATTGCGGGGCGGGGCGGGTATTTAACTACCCAAGCTTGCCCCGTCCCATCTACGGGCCGGGGCAGGGCGGGTCTCGGGCCGGGGCGGAGCGGGTAACTTCTTACCAAAACTGGGTCGGGCCGAGTCGGGCCGTTCGGATCCGGTCATTACTACCATCTCTATGAATCCAAAACAAAATTTTTATTTCAAAATTGGGAGAATTGTGATATGTTTAGTGATTTGGAATTGGGAATTGGCTCAATTGGAAGAACAATGTAACAGAGTATGAGTTATGGGTTATGGACTAGCAGCATGATTCGCATCAAAATAGTAATGTTTTTTAATAACGTGTATAGTTTACCGGGGCGGGGCGGGCCGGGGCGGGCCGCATACGAAGCCCAAGCTTGCCCCGACCCGTCTGCGGGCCGGGACGGGACATGTCAAAACTGGGTCGGGCCGGGTTGGGCCAGTCGGGTCGGGCCATTACTGAATTTGAATACATCAGGAGGGTGTTGCTAAATATGGCGAAACCATAGGATGTCGGTACTAAATAACCCTTAATTTTATCCTTTTAAAAAGTCGTGCAGGCTTAAACACGCTAGAGATGGAGAGAGAGATGAGCATCCGTGTCCGTATCCTCAAAACCGAATTAATTTTTAATTTTGTCTGCAATGAACTGTGGTATTATGGTAATTTTTTTAAGAAAAAACATAAATTTGGATTTATTTAATGAAACATGTCTCATTCATATTTATTTACCCAAACATGTTTTTGTTTGTGACACTGCAACCAATTTGACCTTATGAAACTTTCACAACCAAGCATGTTTTATAAATAAACTAGAAATAACCCGCATAAATAGTGCATGTTTAAGTAAGAAAAAAAAACACATAAGAAAAAAACACATACACATAGAATATGGCGCACGCACACAAACGACAAAAGAACGAGAAGAGTAGGTGTGTGCGTGGGTATCGTCGGAAGGAGGCAGAATCTGCACGCAGCCAAAAAAGAGAGAAGTGTGTGTGGTATCATCGGTGGTAAAATGTGTTGAATTGCAAAAAAACTTTTGGGGGGTTTCAAAGTACATAAATCACAATCCAAACCACATAGGGATAAAAGACAGAAAAGCAGGTGTTAAATTGCAAAAAACGCAGGGGCCAAAGGGGAAAAAGACCGATGACACACCCGTAAATATGCTGAAATGAGGGGGGCATTTGGCTTTTATGAAAAGAAAGGCAAGCTTGCAATTAAAGGGAAGGAGTGGAGCCATTGTTTGAGTTCTCCACCACCTCACCCCAAACCCAATCCCCACCCTTCAACAAGTGGGGTCCACCTTGCACATGTGGCACAACCAAGACCAATCCTCTGTCATAAAGGGACAAAGATTAGGTCCACATCTTGTCCTAGTAGGACATAACTACAGGGAACTCCTCCTTTATGTTATATAGACTAGAAATAACACATGTACACAATGCACGGCAACAAAAAAACTTCACAAACAGGATGTTGTGCACGCGCACAACCAAAAAAGAGTGAGAACTGTGGGTGTATGTTGGTATTGTCGCGGGTAAAATGGGATAAAGATGGGGTTTGGTGTGTTGTTTGAAATTGTAGGTTTTTTATTTGGGGGTTGAGATTTTGGGTTACTTTTTGGGTAGAAATTCGGTTTGTGGGGTGAGGTGGTTCTCATATGGCATCCCATGTGGCGATGTGACATTGCCACATGGGACAAAGGTGACACGTGGGACAACTTTATCAATTGTATGATTGACTAGTCATAACTTGTGCCTGCGGGCACAGTTCCTTTAAGATTTTCCCCGCGAAAATTTTGTCCCCCAAAAAATTATTACACAAATAGATTAGCGTAAAAATATTTAGCGGCATGGGCGTCTTTGGCGTGGGTGCCTTCGACAGAGAACAACAAATTCGGTGTGTAACAACAAATTAGCGTAGAATAACAAATTCGGCGCGGACGCCTTTGGCACAGAACAACAAATTAGCGTAAAAGTGGGCGACTTCGGCACGGAAAATTATTCTCATCTTGTTGCCACATGCGTCGAAGAGACGGTAGGCCCCGCATAGAGGGAGAGATCATTCGATCTGCATAGCATTTGATCTGCAGCATTAAGTGCACGTTAAAGTTTTTTTTCCCTCCAAATGCATTAATTGCGTGCACTCTGCTATTCCCCAGAAACTTTCATTCCCCAAAAAGTTTCATTTCCCCAGAAACTTTTATTTACCTAGAAATGTTTTTCCCTCCAAAACTTCTCACAAAATCTCATCTTAACCATTCATTCCTTAAGATTAAATCCAAGCTGTCTTTCTATCAACCTGTTTGTCCTAGTCAGCCATATGATTCAAAAATAGTTGCCAAATGTAATATAGACTAGTCATAACTCGTGCCCGTGGGCATGGTTCATTTAAGATTTTTTTCCCGCGGAATCTTTGTTCGCCAAAAAATTATTTTGTAACGACCCACTTACGGGGCCCGTTACTGCTTGGAACATGCACAAGTCCTGCTAGGCACCAATGAAGTCAACACAGGCTACGTTGCAGAAATACGCCAAAATACTGATAATGAAAGTGGTTTTACAACCTTATTACAACCCAGCAGCTAACAGGAAAGGAAAATACAACAGAATTCAAACGATACATCAATCCACACTGAAAGCAACATAGCAAATCTCTCACACTCACTCTCAATACACAGGGTCCTGCTGGTCCTGCTGGTCGTACTCAACCACAAACTCAGCGTCTGCGGCCTCTGGTGCAAACTCCTCGACCTGTGAGATATCTGGCGAGTCCACCACAAAGAGAAGGGTCGCCAGGATCAGACGTAACTCAAAGTATCTCTATACATGGATATTGAAACAAATATACAAGCATGGCATTTTAAAAGAAAAGAGGTAAAGTACGAACAATAATAGTAAGGGAAAATGAGCAGAAAAAGTAAACTTCGCAGTTTTACAGCTATCAACAATTTCTAGCAGTTAAAAATGCAATGATAAAAGTAACTATGATGCGAGAGTCTAATTGTGCCTTTACCTAGACTGTGACTTATAATGCGGGGTACAGTAAGCAACCAAGAGGCCAACTCTTGCCGCGGGTGCTACCCGGGCGAACCAATTCTCTGAGTACTGTGCAATAATCTGTGATCTGTGATCTGTGATGGTTGTCACCGGCACTGTTATGGGTTGCTAGAACCCGCACGGTGACAACAAAGTCTGGACTAGTCGCTCCCGTACCCTCGCCATTATAAGTTACCCCAAAACCCAGTGTCAGTGCAATTTTACATTTCCAGTCACAATTTTCTGTCAATCATGTCAAGTAGCCCAATTCTGCTCCCTTTACGATAATGTGCAATTTACGATACGATACCATGCAATTTTAGCTAACAGCTCAAAAATGGAAACACTGTGATAACGAAATAAAACTAGGTTGGCATGCATTGTTATTGTTTTAAGAACCCATGTCAAGGGTACGATGAGTTACCGTTTGCCTTGTAGCAAAAGGCACGTTTTTGTCAGCGGTAGGGGCACCTGGTACACATACGTTACAAATGAGTTAGCTACACGATTAACTTTATAAAAACATACCTTAAAATATACTTAACTTAAACATAACTTAACTAGTATAATCTTACTAATATAACTTATTCATCCTTTCTTAAACTTATTTAATATATCAATAAATTTAATAATAACTATTAAAAAAAACTAATACTTTAAATTAAATTTATAAATTAATAACATATCTTAACTTTAATTATTAACTTATATAACAATTTACTTACCTGATGCTTATATATTTAAGCTTATCTTATATTTATTAAGCTAACTTAATATATTTCCTCTTACCCTCTCTCTGGCTGTGTCTTTCTCGATTCTTTCTCTCTCTCTTTTTTTTGTTTTCCTCACAGGGCGCACGGCGGGGAGAATCGGCGGCAGTGGGCTATGGCGGCGCGGCCAAGGGAAGGGGATGGGCGCTCCGGCGACGCGGGGGGGCTAGGGCACGGGGGCGGTCCGGCGGTTGCTCCCAGGCGGCGGCGTCGGTGGATTCCAGGCGGGCGGCGCCGGATTCGGAGCGGCGGCGGGCGGATTCGAGTGGCGACGGTGCAAGGCAGGGGCGGCGACGCGAGGCGTTTCAGGCGGCGGGGCAACGCGGTTCACGGCGGCGGGGACGGCCTGAGGGCTGATGGCGGCGGCTTGGCGAGATCGGGCGGCAGATCTAGGGCTTTGATTTGTTGGTTTGATTTCTATTTTGCTTCTGGTTTGTTTTGATCTTTGGATTGTAAGGGGTTTGTATGTGATTGATTTGGGATTTGTTATCTGTTTTGTTTGATTTGGGTTGTGTGGAGTCTGGCTTGTTGATGTGATTGTTGGTGGTGGACGATGGTGGAGGAAAGGGTTGTGTTGATGACTCTGGGTGGCTGGAGTGAACGAAGATGGTTGGTTTCGATTGGGCTGAGTTTCGAAGGATATAGCCTGTGGGTTGGGTTGCTGTTTGTTTTGCCTGTAGGTTGTCTTAAGGAGAGGGGGAGGAGACAGATTGAATAAGGGTTAGTTGATGGCAGGGGACTTGAAGACCGATGTTGGATCTCACCAACAATTCGGTGGAGATTGAAGAAGGTTAGGGTAAAGTAGATGATAATAGTAAGTTAGGAAAGATAATTTAGTAAAACGAAGTTAATCAAAAATAATAAGTTAATTTGAAATTACCCTTTAGTTAAAAAGTGGTTTTATGATTTTAAAAATGGTTAGTAGTAATTAGCTAATTAGTAATTAGTAGTTTAATAATTTAATTTAGTTAAGATAGCAAGTTAATTAGTAATTAACCTTTTAATTAAAAATCAATTATGGTCTAAAGATTAACGCCACGGTAAAACTAAAATAAAGACGCGCTCGCGTCAACGTGCGGACGAGTAACCACTCGGATGAAAATAACCGGATCAACGAAGTAAAAATACACGCACGCTAATGCCAAAATACGACTAGAAAAACAGGCCGTTACATCCTACCCTCCTTAGAATAATTCCGTCCTCGGAATTCTCTACGAGGTATGGAAAAGGTAGGGGTAACGTCCTCGCATCTCATCCTCACGCTCCCAGGTAGACTCTCCTGGCGATTCGCGACGTCACATCACTCTTACTAGATCAATAGTCCTGTTCCTGAAGACTTTCTGGCGTCGATCAATGATCTCTACGGGTTGCTGCTCGTACGTCAAGTCTGGACGAACTGCGATCTCTGAGTAGTCCACGACATGACTCGGGTCGCTCACATAGCGACGCAACTGCGAGATGTGGAATACATTATGCACTCCCTCTAAGGCAGGGGGTAATGCAAGCTTGTATGCCACCTCTCCGACTCGCTCCAAAATATCGAAAGGCCCAAAAAATCGGGGACTGAGCTTTCCTCTCCGACCAAAGCGAATCAATCCTCTGTTGGGCGAGATCTTCAGAAATACATGGTCACCGGGCTGGAACTCCAGATGTCGACGCTTCGCATTTGCCCAATGCTTGTACCTGACCTGAGCCAGCTGCAGCTTCTCTCTGATGGTCCGAACCACGTCCACGGCTTCGGTGATTAGCTCAGGACCAACCAACTCTCGATCTCCTACATCATCCCAGCTCAAGGGGGATCGGCACTTCCTCCCATACAGTGCCGCAAAAGGTGCCATACCAATGCTAGACTGGTAGCTGTTGTTGTATGCAAACTCCACCAAATGGAGATGATCTTCCCATGATCCTTTGAAGTCCAGCATACATGCCCGCAGCATGTCTTCCAGTATCTGAATAGTACGCTCTGACTGACCATCTGTCTGCGGATGATAAGCCGTACTAAAACTCAAGTGGGTTCCCAAGCTATCCTGAAGGCTCCTCCAGAAACGGGATGTGAACCTGGTGTCTCTGTCCGAGACAATGCTGATAGAAACACCATGAAGCTTCACAATCTCATCCATGTACTTCTTGGCCAATACTTCTGTAGACTGGCCCACTCTTAAAGGAATGAAGTGCGCGGTCTTGGTCAATCAGTCTACGATCACCCAGACAGCGTCATTCTGCTTTGTACTCTTGGGTAGACCAGTCACGAAGTCCATCGTGATGTGCTGCCATTTCCACTCCTGAATGGGCAATGGCTGCAGTAAGCCGGCAGTCCTCTGGTGTTCAGCCTTCACCTGCTGGCACACAATACACTTCGCTACGCTCCGAGCGACGCTTCTCTTCATGCCATGCCACCAGTAATGCTGTCGCAGATCCTGATACATCTTGGTACCTCCAGGATGTATAGAGTAAGGAGAACTGTGAGCTTCCTCCAATAACTCATCTCTAATGGCACCAGACGGTACACAGATCCTGTCCTCAAACCTCAAGGACCCATCTGCATGAATCTTGAACTCTGGTCTTTGGCCTGCCATCACCAGATCTCTAATCTTCCGTAGCTTCTCATCCTCCATTTGAGTAGACTTGATCCTCTCTACCAGGGTCGACTGGATATGCATGCCCATCAAAGATGCAGTCATCCCTGGTAGAATCACTTCTATACCCATGTCTCGGATCTCTTGCTGCAACCTCCACTGAGTCGTAAGGGTCATCACTGCTGGAAGACGACTCAATGCATCCGGTACAACATTGACTTTCCCAGGATGGTACTGAAGGTCAATGTCATAATCTGCCATGAGCTCGACCCATCGTCGCTGACGCATGTTGAGCTCCTTCTGTGTGAATAGATACTTCAGACTCTTGTGATCCGAGAACACCTTCACGTGCTCACCCAATAGGAAGTGCCTCCAAATCTTCAGTGCAAAAATCACTGCCGCCAACTCAAGATCGTGAGTGGGGTAGTTCTTCTCATAGATCTTCAACTGCCTGGATGCATATGCTACGACTCGACCATGCTGATGTAGCACGCATCCGAGTCCTTTGCCAGATGCATCACAGAAGACTTCGAATCCTCCTGATCGGTCTGGAATGATCAAGATGGGTGCAGTCGTCAATCTCTTCTTCAGCTCCTGGAAAGCATCCTCACATGCTTTCGACCAAACAAACATCACATCCTTTCTCGTTAATCGCGTCATGGCTCCCGCAATTTTCGAGAAGTCTTTGATGAACCTCCGGTAGTAGCCAGCTAGTCCCAAGAAGCTTCGAATCTCGGTCACCGTTCGGGGGACTGGCCAGTTTTGAACATCGGCTACTTTTTCAGGATCAACAGCAATCCCTGCTCCGGACACCACGTGGCCCAGAAATGCCACCTCATTCAGCCAGAACTCGCATTTGCTAAGTTTGGCATAAAGCTGGTGTCTTCTCAGGGTCTCGAGAACCTTCTTGAGATGCTCTGCATGCTCCACGGCATTCTTCGAGTAGATGAGAATGTCGTCGATGTAGACTACAACGAACTTGTCCAAGTATTCATACAATACTTGGTTCATGAGACTCATAAATACCGCGGGTGCATTGGTCACACCAAACGGCATCACTAAGTACTCATAATGTCCGTATCTGGTCCTGAATGCAGTCTTGGGAACATCTTCATCCTTCACCTTCACTTGATGGTACCCTGTCCTCAGATCCAGCTTCGAATAGACGCTTGACCCACCGAGCTGGTCGAAAAGATCGTCGATGCGCGGTAGAGGGTACTTGTTCTTCACGGTGACTTTGTTCAGCTCGCGGTAGTCAACGCACATACGAAGGGATCCGTCTTTCTTCTTCACCAGTAGGGCTGTTGACGAACGAGCTTGAACGAGCTTGAACAGTGAGCTTGGTTTTGTTCATGAACAAAATCCTTGTTCAAGCTCTGTTCGTTTACTAACCGAGCTCTAAAAACATGTTCAAGCTTGTTCGTTAAGCTTACCGAACGAACGTAAACGAACGTAAATGAACATTTACCGAGCTTGTTCACGAGTAGTTAATCGAACGTTCTGTTCGTTAACAAGTCTTATCGAGCTTGTTCGTGAACATGTTCAGGAACATGTTCGTGAACACAAATCAATCTTGTTCATGAACTGATTTTCAAACAAACGAATGAACGTTAATTTTTTAATCAGGAATAATAATATTTGAACATTATTGTCAATGAATAAATCAATTAAAAAAGGATTAAATATTTGTAGGACAAAAACAAACAAATCCATCATAATAGCTCAATATATCCCATTACAAGCATCCATTACAAGGATAATAAAAAAATATAGTGTTTGTCTAAATTTACTATTTTCAGTACATGTTCGTTCACGAACACTTAACGAGCTTGTTCATGAACATCACTTAACGAGCTTGTTCACGAACACTTAACGAGCTTGTTCATGAACATAAATGAACGAACACGGTTATGTTCAAGCTCTGTTCGTTTACTAGCCGAGCTCTAAAATTCTGTTCAAGCTTGTTCATTAAGCTTCCTAAACGAACGTAAACGAACATGTACCGAGCTTGTTCACGAGTAGTTCGTCGAACGTTCTGTTCGTCAACAGCCCTATTCACCAGCAATATAGGAGATCCCCAGGGAGATACACTGGGTCGTATCCATCCCTTCTTCAGTAGATCATCAAGTTGGACCCGCAATTCTTCTAGCTCAGATGGTGCTAGACGATACGGTCCCTTGGACATAGGCTTGGCTCCTGGCATTAGTTCGATGGCAAATTTAAGGGTGCGATCCGGAGGCAAACCTGTAAGGTCGTCTGGAAACACATCCAAGAACTCTCGAACCACTTCTGGTATCTCGGGCTCAGCGTCCATCGCGGCTGCTACTGCTTCGGTCGACTTGGCCTTGTACTTCACCGGTCCCACAGATCTGCTCCCACTAATGAACTCGAACTTCGGATGATCAGGAATGTCGAAGGCTACCCTCCTTCGACAACAGTCGATGATGGCATGGAAAGATCCCAACCAATCCATCCCGAATACAGCATCAAAGTTCGGGATATCAATCATCATGAAGTTAGCGAATAAAGCTCGCCCACAAATCACCACGGGGCATTGAGGATACCCACTGGTCGCCTTTATCACTCTGCCACCCGTATTGACGTTCCAACCGGTAGATAAGGTTGTAACAGGAACGGTGTGGGTGCGAACGAATCGACTCGCTAGAAAGCAGTGTGATGCTCCTGAGTCGAACAAGGAGAGTGCGGGATTCCCAGCTACTAGTACGACACCTAGGTTCAAACACTAATCTAAGCAACCAATGCTAATGAAAGAAAAGATATACTAATAATGCAAGAATTATACCTGTGATCACTTCACCGGTGGCCTCGGCCTCTTCGACAGTCATGGTGTAAGCCTGGCGTCTCGGTGGTGGCTGCCTTGCCTGCTGGAATACCCTCTGCTGTGGAGGTAGTGGTGGACGCTGTGGGGCGATCCCAGTCGGGGCAGCACGAGGAGCTGGAGCTGGAACTGGGGCTGGAGCACGTGGTTTATGATGTGGGCAATTCCTAGCCACGTGCGCAGGGTCTCCACAAACCAAACAAAGGCCTAAAAATCCTCGACACTCAGATTTGAAGTGTCCAGACTTTCCGCAAAAGTGGCAAACCGGGAGGGCCTGCTGCTGTGTTCCTGGCCTCTTAAACTGAACCTGCTGAATAGGACGAGGCATCTGGGGCCGTCTGCTTGGCCCAGCTTGGGTCGGTGGGGGCCTCGCAGATGTTGCCAGCATGCGTTCTTCCTTTTCCTCCTCTTCGACCATCTCATGGTTACGAGCAATGGCCAGAACTTCAGCATGTGTGGTCGGGCTAGCACCGACCATCATCCTTCGAATCTCAATATTGAGCCCCTGCTGGAAATGCTGGGCTCGAGTCAAAGCATTTGTAACCATCTCTGGAGCAAACCTGCTGAGCCTGGAGAACTCAGCGTCATACTGATCCACCGTCATCAAACCCTGCTTCAGGTTGATGAACTTCTTCCTCATCTTGATCGTTGCGTGTGGGGGAAAGTACTGAGCGTTGAAGGTACTTGTAAATACATCCCACGAAATCGGCAATCCCAAGCGGTCTTCAACCGCCTGCCACCAGTCTCTAGCACCATCCGTCAGTTGCCTCTTGACGACAGCCACCCAGGCTTCTTCTCGAATCTGAGATGCTCTCAGATCATCAGTGATGCGCTTGAGCCATTCTTCCGCCTGAAGATGGCTCTCAGTCCCTGCGAAGGTCTTCGGGCTCATCCCTCGAAAGTGATAAGCACTCGGGTCAGCTCGTTGCTCTCTGTGCAAAGCCTGTTCCAAGGCCTGTCCAAGCTGCTGATGAAGGGCATACATGCCCCGCATGCAATCTTCTGCAGACAACGGTGCAGTCGGGAATGCTGTTGCACCCGAACCGTTGTTGGCTCCATTGCCAGCATCATTCTGGTTGGGGCCCCCATTCGGGTGGTTGATCCCGGATCCAAAGGCACTGTCTTCGCTTCCCGAAGTGTTCCTTTCCATGGCTTATCTGCATTCCATAAGGTTTGATCAGTCTCATTGAGTATTTTATACGACATATTCTGAACTTCCTGTATTGTTCATGTGGCATTTAGCGCGGACCTGCATGGGCCACCAAACTTGTAACGACCCACTTACGGGGCCCGTTACTGCTTGGAACATGCACAAGTCCTGCTAGGCACCAATGAAGTCAACACAGGCTACGTTGCAGAAATACGCCAAAATACTGATAATGAAAGTGGTTTTACAACCTTATTACAACCCAGCAGCTAACAGGAAAGGAAAATACAACAGAATTCAAACGATACATCAATCCACACTGAAAGCAACATAGCAAATCTCTCACACTCACTCTCAATACACAGGGTCCTGCTGGTCCTGCTGGTCGTACTCAACCACAAACTCAGCGTCTGCGGCCTCTGGTGCAAACTCCTCGACCTGTGAGATATCTGGCGAGTCCACCACAAAGAGAAGGGTCGCCAGGATCAGACGTAACTCAAAGTATCTCTATACATGGATATTGAAACAAATATACAAGCATGGCATTTTAAAAGAAAAGAGGTAAAGTACGAACAATAATAGTAAGGGAAAATGAGCAGAAAAAGTAAACTTCGCAGTTTTACAGCTATCAACAATTTCTAGCAGTTAAAAATGCAATGATAAAAGTAACTATGATGCGAGAGTCTAATTGTGCCTTTACCTAGACTGTGACTTATAATGCGGGGTACAGTAAGCAACCAAGAGGCCAACTCTTGCCGCGGGTGCTACCCGGGCGAACCAATTCTCTGAGTACTGTGCAATAATCTGTGATCTGTGATCTGTGATGGTTGTCACCGGCACTGTTATGGGTTGCTAGAACCCGCACGGTGACAACAAAGTCTGGACTAGTCGCTCCCGTACCCTCGCCATTATAAGTTACCCCAAAACCCAGTGTCAGTGCAATTTTACATTTCCAGTCACAATTTTCTGTCAATCATGTCAAGTAGCCCAATTCTGCTCCCTTTACGATAATGTGCAATTTACGATACGATACCATGCAATTTTAGCTAACAGCTCAAAAATGGAAACACTGTGATAACGAAATAAAACTAGGTTGGCATGCATTGTTATTGTTTTAAGAACCCATGTCAAGGGTACGATGAGTTACCGTTTGCCTTGTAGCAAAAGGCACGTTTTTGTCAGCGGTAGGGGCACCTGGTACACATACGTTACAAATGAGTTAGCTACACGATTAACTTTATAAAAACATAACTTAAAATATACTTAACTTAAACATAACTTAACTAGTATAATCTTACTAATATAACTTATTCATCCTTTCTTAAACTTATTTAATATATCAATAACTTTAATAATAACTATTAAAAAAAACTAATACTTTAAATTAAATTTATAAATTAATAACATATCTTAACTTTAATTATTAACTTATATAACAATTTACTTACCTGATGCTTATATATTTAAGCTTATCTTATATTTATTAAGCTAACTTAATATATTTCCTCTTACCCTCTCTCTGGCTGTGTCTTTCTCGATTCTTTCTCTCTCTCTTTTTTTTGTTTTCCTCACAGGGCGCACGGCGGGGAGAATCGGCGGCAGTGGGCTATGGCGGCGCGGCCAAGGGAAGGGGATGGGCGCTCCGGCGACGCGGGGGGGGGGGGGGGGGGGGGGGGGGGGGGGGGGGGCTAGGGCACGGGGGCGGTCCGGCGGTTGCTCCCAGGCGGCGGCGTTGTTGGATTCCAGGCGGGCGGCGCCGGATTCGGAGCGGCGGCGGGCGGATTCGAGTGGCGACGGTGCAAGGCAGGGGCGGCGACGCGAGGCGTTTCAGGCGGCGGGGGCAACGCGGTTCACGGCGGCGGGGACGGCCTGAGGGCTGATGGCGGCGGCTTGGCGAGATCGGGCGGCAGATCTAGGGCTTTGATTTGTTGGTTTGATTTCTATTTTGCTTCTGGTTTGTTTTGATCTTTGGATTGTAAGGGGTTTGTATGTGATTGATTTGGGATTTGTTATCTGTTTTGTTTGATTTGGGTTGTGTGGAGTCTGGCTTGTTGATGTGATTGTTGGTGGTGGACGATGGTGGAGGAAAGGGTTGTGTTGATGACTCTGGGTGGCTGGAGTGAACGAAGATGGTTGGTTTCGATTGGGCTGAGTTTCGAAGGATATAGCCTGTGGGTTGGGTTGCTGTTTGTTTTGCCTGTAGGTTGTCTTAAGGAGAGGGGGAGGAGACAGATTGAATAAGGGTTAGTTGATGGCAGGGGACTTGAAGACCGATGTTGGATCTCACCAACAATTCGGTGGAGATTGAAGAAGGTTAGGGTAAAGTAGATGATAATAGTAAGTTAGGAAAGATAATTTAGTAAAACGAAGTTAATCAAAAATAATAAGTTAATTTGAAATTACCCTTTAGTTAAAAAGTGGTTTTATGATTTTAAAAATGGTTAGTAGTAATTAGCTAATTAGTAATTAGTAGTTTAATAATTTAATTCAGTTAATATAGCAAGTTAATTAGTAATTAACCTTTTAATTAAAAATCAATTATGGTCTAAAGATTAACGCCACGGTAAAACTAAAATAAAGACGCGCTCGCGTCAACGTGCGGACGAGTAACCACTCGGATGAAAATAACCGGATCAACGAAGTAAAAATACACGCACGCTAATGCCAAAATACGACTAGAAAAACAGGCCGTTACATATTTCCACAACCAAAATTGCACGGAACAACAAATTAGAGTAAAAATATTTAGCGGCATGTGCGTCTTCGGAGCGGAACAACAAAATTGGCGCGAGCCCCTTCAGCGCGGAAAAACAAATTCGGCGCATAAAAAAATTTAGCGGGGCGCCTTCGGCACGGGCGAAAAATTGCACGGAACAACAAATTAGAGTAAAAATATTTAGCGGAATGGGCGTCTTCGGTGTGGAACAACAAAATTGGCGCGGGCCCCTTTAGCGCGAAAAAACAAACTCGGCGCATAAAAAAATTTAGCGGGGCGCCTTCGGCGCGGGAAATTATTCTCATCTTGTTGCCACATGCGTCGAAGAGACGGTGGGTTCCACGTTGAGGGAGAGATCATTCGATTTGCGGCAGTATTCAATCGGCAGCATTAAGTGAAAGGTAAAGTTTTTTTTTCTCAAATGCATTAATTGCGTACACTCTGCTATTCACCAGAAACTTTCATTCCCTAAAAAGTTTCATTTCCCCAGAAACTTTCATTTCCCTAGAAATGTTTTTCCCTCCAATATTTTCCACAAAATTTCATCTCAAACATTCATTCCTCAAGATTAAATGCAAGCCGTCTTTTTATCAACCTGTTTGTCCTAGTCGGCCCTAGAATTCAAAAACAGTTGTCAAATGCAATATAGATTAGTATTAATCGCGTTTTAATACATTTTAAAAAAGCAATTGCTTAGATAGCATTATACTCTATCTTTTGCTTGGGAGACGTGGGATCGAGACACGATAGCACATGCATGGTGCTTCCCAAATAAAAAATTTAAATAAAAAGATATATGTTGTGAGTTGAGGGAGGCCTTTGGCCTCCCCCCTCAACATCTCACCATAACTCCCCACTAACTTAGTGGGGAGTCCCTTGTACTCCTATTCTCTAATTGAATATATAGAAAGCCATGGCTTATGCCATGGTTACTCCTAATTTCAGAGATTAATTTACACTTCTTCCAATCTCTCTCAACACGTTATCAGCACGATTACGCTCTAGAAATTTTTTAAGCCATAAAAATTTCATTTTCCCCACATAATTTCCCTCTTGCGAAGGAATCTTATTTGTTGCGGTAAAGTTGCGACGACGATCGACTGATTACTTGCAAGGCGTTGCGGGAGCGGGGATATTATTTTTCTATCTACGGATTCAATTGGTTCTTCCTTAGATCATTAATCTAGAGGTATATTCCTTGGCTCGTAGATATGGATTATGCTAAATATTATCCATTTTTTATAAATAGCTAGTACATACACCTCGTTTATTGAGATGAGAAACAAGCTTAAGCAAACAAAATATGAACCTTTGTCTGCACTAAAACCCCCACATTTTTTGGGATGCGTTGGTTTGAAGCATCTATCTGCTTCTGTTAAAATATCTGGGGGTAAGCTTGCTTTGATGAAAAGCACCCTTGCTGTATCCCTATTTCCAATATGTCAGTAGCCCATGTTCGTTCTTATAAGAGCAATTTGTTCATAAGATTTCGGAGGCAAGCTAAATTCACACGCCATTTCACTAAATTCCGTTGCCATTCTGTTAAATTTCCTGGTTTATCTTTGCATAATATCAATTTGATGAAACTACTATCAATTTGATGAAACTGCAAGATTGAAACAAAAGGATAAAACAATAAACTTGGTGAATAATTTTTCCACTACTCAAAAGGATAAAACAATAAGCTTAGGGACATGGAATCACAAGTCAGTCTAACATCAAGATGATAATGAATTATATTGCCCATCAAAACTTAAACCTGCAAACGAGACAGATCAACCCAAAAAAAAAGTTTTATATAAAACTAGAAAAAGTCGGTATTAAAATAGCCAAACTTGCGTTTTTTGTCAACACCAAACTCTTAACCATATACTTCTTGACGAGAAAATTGTCATTGAAGTGAATCAGCATGTAGTAATCCTGCATCCATCAGTAACTTAACATAGTTTGCCATCGTTTTGGAAACAGTAAAACCCATGAAGTTCTCTGATTTGATGAAATTAAAATTTTAAGATGTGGATGCTATATTGATTAATTTCCTATATGCTTATGAAGTCTTTTTGACTCCCCTTGCGGCTGTTTTTCATTTTTAAACTCTAATTAGGGTTAGGGGAGAAGAGGCATGTGCCTCACCCAATTGGGCCAGAAGCCCAGTAAATCCAATTGCGAGCTTATTTTGTCAATTAAAATTTTGCCAACGGGCCGGAAACCCAAGTATTAATGATATTTTAATTTGACTAATTCGGCCTGAAGCCAAGTTAATTCAATTGCAATACTTTATTTGTTAGTTTTTGGCAAATGGGCCTGCAGCCCAAATAATAATAATATATTAAAATGATTAATATTTATGGGCCTGCAGCCCCATTCAAAATATTAATTCTTTGTTATGAGCCTGTCGCGTCATATTGCTAAAATTATAACACTCTTGCATTATTATTAATTTATGGAATATTAGGATTTTTTTCAAAATATAATTATCTTAAGGATCATGCGACCGCTCTGCCGTTAGTTAACTAACCTAACGGTGTATGACGTCTCCCCATGGTCCGAGAGATTATTATATTTTTAGCCTATTTTTCCATTTAATATATGCATGTGTTATATACATGCGTGGTTGTTTCTTTTGTGCCTGTGGCATTTATAAACTGCGTGGATGTTTATATAAGCTAAAATGTGATTTTTGGGATCGGCCAATTTGATACCCTTTATATTCCTTGCAATTTTATTTTTTTTGAGAGAATTTGTAAGTGAGGATTATATGTATTTATGCCAAAGACCGATGTACCGACAAATGAAGACGAATGCCAAAATTGGAAAATATAGGGACCCATTCTGGGTTTCCAAATTGTATTTTCTTTTGTTTATGGACTGTATATTCGGACTGTGGACTTTATATTTCTTTGGGTATCTGGCCGATCCCCACATTTTACTTATTTTATTTTTAATGCGTGAATTTCAATTTTAATTAATTCATGCTTATTTTAAATTGCGTAGATAAATGGCAAAATTAGCAAGCGTCGATTTCGAGGTCCTCGATTCTGCAGGAAAAAATTACTTGAGTTGGCGAGTGGACCTGAAGTTCCACTTGCGTTCGATGGCCATCCTTGGCTCCATTTTGGCTCCTCCTTCGGCCCAAGCAGCGGCCGATGCTTCTGCTACATCTAGCAGTAGCACTCCTACCACTGTCTCCGACGTGGATAAGGCGAAAGCCATAGTCTACATTAGGAAACATATAGATCGGACCTTAAAGGCCGAATACCTAACGGTAGAGGACCCAATGGAGCTGTGGACAGCACTGGAGGCACGGTATAAACATCAAATTGATGTAATATTACCGTGTGCCAGTTATGAGTGGGGAAACCTCAGACTTCAGGACTATAAGTCCGTCGCTGAGTATAATTCTGCACTTCATAATATCACCTCACGCCTGAAGTTGTGCGGTGAAGAAGTGATAGAACAACACATGTTGGAAAAGACATTTACCTCGTTTCACGAGAAAGATGCAATCCTCATGCAGCAGTATCGTGAACGCAACTTCACGAAATTCTCTGATCTGATCTCATGCCTACTTAGGTCAGAGCAGAATCGAGATTTACTGCTAGCCACTCATAATTTACGTCCAGCTGGCACTGCACCTATCCTGAAGCCCACCACGTTTCTCCCCAGAAGTGGAAAAACAAGAAGAAGGCTTATAATAACAAAGGGAAAGCTGTGATGAAGAATGGACGATGAGCAGCACCCCCGTCCAACAACAACAATACATGAAAGAGTAAGTATGGAAGCAAAAGAACACTGACCAAGTGTCACTTCCTAAGAAGAACTGGGAGGATAAATGCCATAGATGCGGCATGACTGGCCATTGGTCCAGAATCTGCCGCACTCCTCGCCACCTCCAGGAACTATATCAGGCGAGCCAGAAGTCTCTGCCTGAAACAAACTTGGCGGCTGTTCAGCCACCAATGATGTTCACTGCAAAAGACTTCGAGATCGACGACCTGCTCGATTAAGCTTCATCTTTTATCTATGCATTTAAAGTTCAATGTTGCTTCATCTTTAATTTGCTTAAGTACGATCTTTTATTTTGAATGTCTTTTTCATTGACTTAAATAAAATTTTGTTTTACTTATAGATGAAGTATGGAATATTATGGACAGTGCCTCGTTGCACTGGTGTAGCATTGATATTGCTCCCACATACAACGAGACTATAAGATGCAAATTCTCCTCTTAAACATATAGGAAATCTCCAATTTTCAAGGATATTTCTTTTAAATAAAATAACTTGAAAATTGTGGATAATATATATTGAATATCAATATGTAACTCGTCAAGAGAATGGCCAGAAGTCCATCTACTTACGATTTCATTAGACCCAAGTCGGGCCCCTATAATTACAGATATTCATCCTATAGAAAGCCAACTCGACTGAGCACCAGAAGTGCCTTTCTTTGCCATAGTTTATAACTCTGGCAAAATGGACTTGGTCATCCTGGATCAGCGATGATGGACGCATCATCAAATGAATCCATTGGAGAACCTGAAGATTCTTCAAAAGGTTGATTTTCCTTGTCCCCTTTTGTCATAAGGGAAAACTAATAGAGAGACATTCTCTCCTGAAAGTGGATTTAGAGTCTCTTGGCTTCATTGAGAGAATACATGGTGACCTTTTGCGGGCCTATTCACCCCGCAAATGGCCCATTTTCGGTACTTCATTACTGTACTGATATATGCATCTACTAGATGGTCTTATGTGTGCCTTTATATTCACTCGCAACCTAGCTTTCTCAAAAGCTTATAATGCGGGTGAATTTACTACACATATCATTCAAGACATCTGCCAAGCAACTGGCATTAAAATTGAACATCCTGCAGCATGTTCAAACTCATAACGGGTTAGCAGAGTCTCTGGTAAAGAGACTCCAATGGATTTCACGTCCATTGTAAAATCGCAGTTGCCTGTTGATGTTTTGGGACCATCACACTGCATTCCGCATCGCTTATCACGATATCTTATTGCTGATGCTGCTTGCTTATGGTTTACCACCAAGTCTTGATAAATGTGAATTTGGTGAGCAAAATCTAATTGAAATAGGCACGCAGTCTAAAGAAGCCTGAAGCTTCTGAGACCATATCATGGGACACAAAAGTCCTCATCTCGTTATGATCCACATACTTTTTTTGTGTGAAGTTGAGATCCAGAAGATCCTTTACATTCAGACTAAAGTACATCAATTGACGGATAAATTTACGGACAACCAGAAGATTGTTCACACGTCCCTGTTGCCAACACGCCAGCTAGGATTGACATTCCCAAAGATGGATGCAATCCACCGGCAGCAGAATTGGCTATACCTCAATTGAAAAGAGGACGCCTGCCAGGTTCAAAATATAAAATTCCTCAAAAGAGGAAAATTCCTGGATATATCAAAATGATCCAACCACAGGATGCTGAGCTCAGACCAGCAACATCTCCCCTCCTAATTTCCCCTGCAAAGGAAACAACAGGAGAAACATCATTATATTACGTACGTACTGGAGAGGTACTGGACAGATATAGCACAGTCGTCGACGACGGTTTTGCTTTCGCTATTGCCGTTCACGTCGCTGAATACGACGATGACGTCTACCCACTTTTCTATAGCGTAAACGCATAGAATGTCCAAAGTGGGACGAGGCAATAAGAGTAGAGCTGGACTCACTCTTGAAAAGCAAAGTCTTTGGACCAGTAGTCCATACACCTGAATGTGTAAAAACCTGTGAAATATAATTCGGATTTCATAAATAAATTGAAATGAAGGAAATGTGATCATTTTCCTACTAAGCCTACACTTCTCTGAAAAAGCCAATACATGCAGCTCATGGACGTTGTGACTGCACATATATACATGTCTATATGTGCAGTGAGATGAGGGGGAGTGTTGTGAGTTGAGGAGTCCCCAAATTCATATTTTTCTCTCAAATTCATATTTGAGAGAAAAATATGCCTTCCCCCTCAACATCTTAACATAACTCCCCACTAACTTAGTGGGAAGTCCCTTGGACTCTTATTCTCTAATTGAATATATAGAGAGTCATGTCTTATGTCATGGTTACTCCTAATTTCAGAGATTAATTTACACTTCTTCCACACTCTCTCAACAATATAATAATGTCCCTAAACAGTATAATAATTGTTGTAGGCTCCAGAAGCATCAGATTCATATTTTTCTCTCAAATCTCTGGGTTTCTCAATTCCCCAAATTCCGAAGAGAGACCAAGAGAGAGAGATAGACTCTATGAGGCCGGATCGCAGTGACGCTCATCTTTCGCCCGAGGAGGCGGCGAGGATCGAGCGAAATACTCGCGAGTACTTCGATCAGATCGCGCCCAAGCGCCCCCCAAAACCCTCGAGAAGCGATTACTCCTCCGATCTCGATCTCGGTCTCGATCTCTCAAATCAAGATTCGTCCATCCCTGAATTCGAGAAGCTTCGAAACCTCGAGGCCAATCCTCAGGCAATCATCGTGATCTTTATTTCCCTCGCTTCTTCTTCTTCTTCTTGATTTGTTGCTTCGATCTGTTGATAACTTTCTATTTGTTTCTTCTTTCGATAGAAGCTGGTCTGCGATGGAGCTGAGGTGGTCGAAGAGTACGTGGAGACCGAGTACTACAAGGATCTCAACTGCATAGACAAACAGCACCACACGGTATAAACACTGCAATTAAAATTAAATTTTTTACAAAGAATTGTAGGTTTTTGATCGATCTTTATGCCTGGATTTGTTGTAGACGGGAACTGGCTTCATCACGGTGGAAAATTCCGGCGAGAGCAGAGTTGATCTGAGCCAAGCAGTTGCTTCTGCTGGTGCATCCGCTTACAAGCCTGCTTACGTTGCAAATCCAGCTACTAACGATTGGATTCCGTCTGCCGATCCGGTACTTTGATATCAAAGCCAGTGTATTATTTGTTTATTATTCATGCTAAAAAACAGTTTAAATTCTACTAACACCATCTGCACTATGGTCAATGCCTCACTAAACACACTCGAATTTTGATATTAGTAGAATCTATCAATAGGACATAGTTGCTACCTTGTTCGGATGCATTTTGTTAATATCATAGTTCAAGTGTGTTTGGTAGCATACTGGCCATAGTTCATGGGCAAAAAAATTATAATGTGAGAGATGTTTGGTTGATTGTAGGTGATGCCAGCTTCGAATAAGCCTGGCAGGAGTGATCCATGAAGCTTATTGCGTCATTGGTGTAATGGTGTGCAAGTATTAGCTTTGGACTGAGATTGGCTAAAATGCAGGGATGGTTCAAATAACGCCATGTGCAAGATGAAGAGCATGACAATGTTTCGTTGCATTATTGTGTGGTCATCTTTGAAAATTTGATGTCACTTGGTTCAGAATGTTTCTATGAGAACACTTAGTGAATTTCGATCTTTGAACACATCTAGGTTCACTTACGGTTCCTCAATTGATGTTTGCTCTTTCTTCTACCATAGCAGAGGTCCCATGGTCATATCTTTCAAGAGTTTGGGACATCCCTCTGTATTCTGTAGCCCTTCAGCTTCGAGGAAAACAGTGGAGTCGGATGGAATCCCTCCTAAAATGTTCCTTCTCTTTCTACTATTTTCCTTGTTCCTCCTCTCAAAATTTATCACAAACTTCACTAGACTTTGAGCTATAACTATTCACCGCCACCACCATTATCCTTGATCATTATGACTAAAAGTTAATGGTAATCATAAGAATTAGGTATCAACGTGTGGATGGAGCTAAACACTACGAGGGCTTTACCAATCTTATTCCCGCGCCTGCCCGTCATTAACCTAGGGGTAGGACAAGAGGAGGCAAATGGCCATTTCGTAAGGAAACAGAGTCCAATTTTTAGTAGGAACGTACATTGCAATATCATTTTGAAAGAGGGCTTAGGCCCAATGAAGTCTACACTGTCTACAAAGAGGGCTTAGGCCCAACCCGTGCTGCTAAACCTTTATAGGGCCCCGCTTGCTTAGACATGGCATGCTATGGTTTATATGCACGATTACCTTCCTGTCATCCGACTACCCGCATATTATATGTACTCTCTTTCTCCGTATAACAAGATAATGCTACATCAAATTTGTTTACGGGTGTTTTCTCACCACAGAATCATTGACCAACAACTGGACGGTCAACGTGGTCAAGGGATCGGTTGGGACCCCTTGGTCACGTCTAGCACACATGCTCTCGGCGTGGGTAGGCGAAGGATCCGAGGTCGAGCAGACACTTCGGGAGAGCGTCGGTCCACGGTCGGCGTGGAGGCGAGGGGAAGCCTCGGCTCCGGGTCGAGTGCTCGGCCTCGGCTGGTCGAGCGTCGAAGGGAAGCATCGGCGCCTTGAATGTCCCTTGGTCTTGATCGGCGGCGGTGCTCGCTAACGGCGAGCGGGTTCGTTCCTCACCGAGGGGTAGTCGCGGCGCCTCGGTTCAGCTCCTTCCTATACAGACGAGGAAACTCATCAGGGGGGCCGGACCTCCTGGCCCCCCGGATTGTTGAGGTCTTCTGAGACTCCTTCCAGCGGTTCGCGAAGCGCACCCGGTAATCGCCCCACCCTCGGCAGGTCCCGCAGATCCCCCATGCTCCGAGCAAGGCGAGGTTCCAGAGGACGCTTCCTCCCGTGCCCCGGGACCTTAGGCAGCCCTTCTCTATTTTGTTTCCCCCTCCCCTGGTTTGTAATACCAAGCTTTTTTGTTGGTCCATGTAATTTTCGCCATTTTTCTTGTTGTCTGTGCATTCTTTTGGCTGCGCTGCTTCGTAGAGGGAAGAGGCCCTTAGTCTCGTCGATCCTCGGTCGTGTTTGACCTGGTTAGGAAGGCGATCCGCTGATATCCCTTTATCATTCGTCGTGAGTGTGAATGGTCCTCGGGATTTTGTGTCCGTCGGCCCGATAGACCGGGGCCTTGGAGGTGTTCTTTGCTGACCTGTTGTGGTGTTCCCCTTGTTCGCGATCCTCAGGCCGGTCGGGTGATCGCCTTGCGAAATGTGAGCTAGCCATCAGTCTTACAGCCAGCTGAGGGCTTAGCCTGCTGGGGGAATCGCCCCAGGTCCTTCGGCCAACGGGATCGTCCGAGCTGCGTGGGGTGTTGTCCCCCGGCTTATATCTAACTGATGTTCAGACCTGCTGGGGGAGTTGCCCCAGCCTTACGGTTGATCGAGTCGACTGGTCGGCGGGGGAGCTATCCCTCGGCTTACGACCAGCCGATGGTCCCGCCTGCTGGGGGAGTTGCCCCCAGTCTTACGGACGGGCTCGGTGATTGGCCTGCTGGAGGAGTTGCCCCCAGCCGTACGGTCGATCGAGTCGGCTGCTCGGCGGGGGAGCTATCCCTCGGCTTACGACCAGCCGATGGTCCCGCCTGCTGAGGGAGTTGCCCTTAGTCTTACGGACGGGCTCGGTGATCGGCCTGCTGGGGGAGTTGCCCCCAGCCTTACGGTCGGTCGGGTCGGTTGGTCAACGAGGGGAGCTACCCCTCGGCTTATGACCAACCGATGGTCCCGCCTGCTGGGGGAGTTGCCCCCAGCCTTACGAACGGGCTCGGTGATCGGCCTGCTGGGGGTATTTCCCCCAGCCTTACGGTCAATCGTTTCGTTGCTCTCCCCTGGGAGGTGACTTCCTGCATAGCTTGCAATCGATCACCCAGCCAACTAAAGCGAGAGATAAAGAGCTACACTAACACGGTTCTTTCCATTCCTCGAATCCAGGCGTACATTTGGAGGAAAACAAAAAACGGAGAAGGCGAGGGCAAGCTAACCTTGCCCAGGTGCGGCGGCGGCTGGTCGTCCCGCCAGCTCACTCGATGATGCACATGGCCGTCTGGACCACGTTCACCTTCTTCCCCTTGTCCGATTGCTTGGATGTCCCTTCTCCGGGAGCGGGGACCGAGCCGTCGGTGAAGTTCTTCAAGTGCCCCCGGCTGACCAACTTCTCTATATCCTTCTTTAGGTACCAGCAGCCATCAGTGTCATGGCCGTTGTCCTTGTGATACTTGCAATACTTCTCCTCGTCCTTGCCGCCTCTCTTCATCCTCGGAGGCGGCCTGCTAAAGCGCCCTTCCTTTTGGGTGTGCGCGAGGGCGACGTCCGGGGCGGCGTTCGGCCTGGAGGGTCGCAGCTCCTCCATGCGCTGCTTTCCTTTGGCCCTCTTCTCCTGTCGATGCTCGTCAGGGCCGTGACGCTCGCTCTCGTCGCGCTTAGATCCCCGCCTGGCCCCCGTAGGGTGGCTTCCGTCGTCCACGGCCAGTGCCTCCTCCGTCAGCATGTAGCATTCTGCCCGGGCTATGACCCCGGTGAGGTCTTTCAGAGGATCATTGTGCAGCGATTTCTTCAGTACCCTATGTCGGAGCCCCTTTTTCAGGGCCGTCTTGACGACCAGCTCGGGACAGCTTTCTACGTTCAGTCGCTCCGCATTAAAGCGGCGCATGTAGTGCCTCAGGGTTTCTCCGGGACCCTGTACCAAATTGAACACGAGTTCTGAGTCCGGCTTTACCTGACGACCGGCCATGAACTGTTTGAAGAACTGCTGGGAGAGGTCCTTGAAGCTGTCAATGGAGCGGTTGGGGAGACTATGGTACCAACTCCGGGCCACTTTCCGAAGGGTGGAGTAAAAGCCTCGGTAGAGTAAGGTGTCGTCGGCCCCTTGGAACGCCATGACCCCCTCGTAATCCATCACGTAGTCTTCTAGATCGAACGTGCCGTTATACTTCTCCAACGTCGGCACCTTGAATCTAGAGGGTACCCGTGCCTCAGTTATCCTCTGGGATAGCAGACAGCGGTCACCCCGTGCACCCCCCGGGCGCCCTCCTGTGGTCATGCAGTGGTTGCCCGGTCGTGGTGAGCGCGTAGGTTCATGTCGGGGGCTCGCCCAGGTCCCTGCCGAGATGGGAGTGGGGGTTGATCAGTCGGCGTTCCTCTGCTCTCTTCGGTACTCTCGTCTATTTAGCCTCACTCGATGACGGCTTTCGTTACGATGGGATCGGTCCCCCGAGGCTTGTCGATCGGTCGATCACCGACTTGCCAAGCTTGGCCGCCGAGAGGAGGTGGTGATCGATTCGCCTTCACCATGCTCATGTCCTATCCCATCTCCCTCACGAGGTTAAGTGGGAGTGAGGGACCGCACCGAGACGAAGCCCGACATGGTAAACCGCCGTTCCGGGTTGGTTGCTCCCTCTTCGTGGTCGGTGACTACGGCAGACCGTATAAGCTGGCGGTCCCGTCCCCGCTGGTGGGCTCCAACCGTCCCATCTCACTGGATGGACGGGTTGTCGATGAGTTGTTGAATCATGGTGACCAACATCTGGAGGTTGGCGTTGGTTTCCTGGGCGAAGAGACGGAGCTGCTCTTGAGTTACCGATCGAGAGTCGCCTGTTCCCTCGGTGGTGTGGCTGTACTGGTTCTCGGGAAGGATGTAATCACCCTCCTCTTAGATGGGGGGCATGCGCCCCGAGCCGTTACAAACTGGTTTCATTCTGGTGGTTTGACGTGGGCTTCGTTCGGTTTCCACAGACGGTGCCAGATGTTTACGGGTGTTTTCTCACCTCAGAATCATTGACCGATGACTGGACGGTCAACATGGTCAATGGATCGGTTGGGACCCCTTGGTCACGCCGAGCATACGTGCTCTCAGCGTGGGTAGGCGAAGGGTCTGAGGTCGAGCGGATGCTTCAGGAGAGCGTCGGTCCACGGTCGGCGTGGAGGCGAGGGGAAGCCTTAGCTCCGGGTCGAGTGCTCGGCCTCGGCTGGTCGAGCATCGAGGGGAAGCCTTCACGCCTGGAATGTCCCTCGGTCTTGATCGGCGGCAGCGCTCGCTAACGACGAGCGGGTTCATTCCTCACCGAGGGGTAGCCTCGGCGCCTCGGTTCAGCTCCTTCCTGGACAGACGAGGAAACTCGTCAGGGGGGCCGAACCTTGGTTCCGGCCAAGTCCCCTCCGATGCCTAAGTCAGAACGGATCTGTGTTTTGCTCGGTGGGATCGGTACGGCTCAAGAGGAGGCCAGCACACGTATCCTCGGACCGAGCTGTGGAAGGGGAGATAATGGAGAAAAGCAAGGTCTTGTTAAGGGAATATCTCCGTTGTGGGTGTCCAGGATTCGATCTTCTTTCCGGTTGCCCATGTTATCCCTTTATAGGGTTTGGCCCACGATTTCCCCCGGTCCACGCCCCCTGACCGCCTCCCACTCGCGTCCCTACGATCCGCCTCCATCAAGGCGCCTGCGTGCGTCGTGGGAGAGGGTCGATTAATGGGCTCCTTAATGGTCATTAAGGTACCGCGCTTTCAGGGGGGACGGTGATCTCCGGAGAGCGCGAGCTGATCGTGCGTCTTTCGGGCCGTGGCCGGTCCGAATTCGAGTCCATCCGCGGGCCTCGTCAGGCGGGCCTAAACCCATTCGTGGGCTTCCCGTTCTAGGCTTGGGTTTGGGTCTCTGGTCCTTGGGCTTCTCCAAAATAGTCGTATCAAAATTTATCATTTTTCTCGTGGACATATATTGGACTTTCAAAAATTCAAAGATTTCCTCCTCGAAACAAACATACTTTGACATTTTCAGACCGATAACGGACAATAGAACTCTGTCAGAAATCTGTTTATCAAATGCGCTACGATATGACTCGAGCCTATTATTTATGCGGTACTGTGTTCTGCCGAAGGAAATCGTAAATTTGACACACACACAAACTCTAATTTTTTTTAAAAAAACTCAGGAAAACAAGGTTTATTAACATAAAGACTGAAAAGCCTGCTTCTTAAACATGGGAGAATAAAAATAGCCCCTGATTCCCAAGTAAAAAAGCACAGGCGTCTGAGTTGGGTCACTGAACCAAAAACACGCTGCCAGTGACGCTTATCAGGATACATTTACACATGGTAGCAGTAGGATGCATCAAGGAACGCCGAGACGACGGACCGGATCGGGGTCGGGGTCGGCATCGCGAGCCTGACGTTCTGGGAGGCCGCTGCCGGAGAGGGTGGGGGCGTCGGTGCCGCCGCCGTGGTGGGGTAAGTCGACGGGATGCTGGTGGCCGTGAGTGCCGTACCCCTTCATCTTGTAGTCCTCCAAGTCCGAGTACTTCACATATGGACTGCTATCCGTTGACGCCTCCTCTGCCTTTTGCTGCTGCTGCTGCTGCTGCTGCTCCATCTCTTTCCTCTCTCTGTTGGCCTCCATTGCCTGCAATTTACTCTTAACGTTGCAATGGAGCTGGCTATTTTATAAGCATATCCTCTCTCCCTCCCTCTCTCTCTCTATGCATTTGAGAGATCCACGTGCCAGTTTCTATACACACGTGGCTGAAGCAACACCCTCTCTCTCTCTCCCTCTCTCTGAACGTGAGAGACCCACGTGCCAGGCTCTCTACACACGTGGCAGATGCTCGAGGAAGCCATCGACGGCCTAGAAGAAGAAGAGCAAGCGAAACACAAAATCGGGTACGTGCGAAGACGACTGAGAGTTTTCGGACCAAAGTTTTGGACAATGCCTGGAAACTTACTATATGCAAGGCTGGGCCTAGTTAGAAACGAGGCCCCCAGTCAAAGGCCTATAAAGCCAAATGGGCTCGTTACACGGGCTCCACATGCTAGGAGAGATTTATTATTGGAACCACACAAATCAATGAAGGATGATGGGTTGGATGAGCGACTTCAAGGCCCTCGTCGATGAGTTAGGTTGAAGCCCAACCTAACTCAACCTAACTCCGAGCTGTTTTCGTTGGTCTGCAACAGATGAAAATCGTCAGGGGGTCGGATTTGGGTTCTGACCCAAATTCCCTCTAATGCTTAAGTCAGCGGATGCCTAAGAAGGGGCTTGGGGCAACTGGGTCCGACCAATTGGAAGGTCGTGTGATCACTGTCTCGCCGAGCTATGGAGGAGACGTATGATATAGGTTTAATAAAATTGAGTATGGAGATACCTGGGTGCAGGATCTTGGCCCCATCTCCCATTGTCTCCTGGAGTTCTTAAAGGTGAGCCATTTCCTTGTAACCTCCAGACTAATAAAGTGGCTTTATTGTCAGCATTGATGAGGATGCCTTGACAAGGAGGCATTCATTGGAGTAACGGTCACCATGAATGTCAATATAATGGTGATAGTGACATTGAGCTAACATTGAGCTACGTCGGCAGGTTGGGATAGTGATCCCTCGACTTATAGCCGAGAAAGAGGTAGTTCAACGGGCGAGTGGAGTGGCCCCTCGACTTATAGCTGATCAGTTGTGACGTCTTCAAAATATGATCCCCGATCGTGTAGTTGGGTCGGCCCGCGAGAGAGCGACCCCCGATTATATAGCCGAATAGCCCGCGAGGTCATATGAAAATCATCCCCGATCGTATAGCTAGGTCGGCCCGCGAGGGAGTGGCCCCGATCCTATAATCGACCAGCCAGCGAGATATTCTGATAGTCAACCCCGATCGTATAGCTTAATTGGCCCGCGAGGGAATGGCCCACAATCGTATAGCCGACCAGCACACGAGGTCTTCTGAGGGCCATGCCTGATCGTTTAACTAAATCGGCATGCGAGGGAGTGTCCCACGATCGTACAACTGACTATCCCGCGAGGGCATCCGAGAGTCATCCTTGATCGTATAGCTAGGTCGGCTTGCGAGGGAGTGTCCCTTGATCGTATAGCCGATCAGCCCGTGAGCGCACTGAGAGTCATCCTCGATCGTATAGCTAAATCAGCCCACGAGGGAGTGGCCCCCGATCGTATCACCAACTAGCCCGCAAGGGCATCTGAGAATTATCCCCGATCGTATAACTAAATCAGCCCCCGTGGGAGTGGCCCTAATCGTATAACCGATTAGCCCGCGAGGGCATCCCCAATCGTATAGCTATATCGGCCTGCGAGGGCGTCCTCCCGGTCATATAACTGATCAGTCAGTGCGGGTATCTGAGAGTTATCCTTGATCGCATACCTAGATCGGCTATATCTACCAAATACTCGGTGAACAGAAAGAACATTTTTCCGAAAATGGTTAAAAAATCAAATCAATTTCTCACATCACTCTTTCTCTCTCTCTTAATTCTTTCCATCTTCAGCAACCTGTCGTTTTCCTACACCGAATGGGGGGGGTGTAGGATCCTGCCAAAACAGAGTTAGGATCGATAAATAAAGTTGAGACTTACGCTTGCGTATGCGGCACGGTAGTCTCGGAACTTTGCCTTTGGATTCGCCACGACGGATCGAGTCTTCTCACGAACGGAGTAAGGCTACTAAATCCACAATCTAAATCTCTACTTTAGATTAAGAACTTGGATAGATGGAGAGGAAATATTTCGGCAGAGCTTCGCTAGAATGAAGATGCATGCATGAATGCCATGCAAAAAGTGTTAGGAAATGGCTTACCCTTGGGTCTTATTTATAGCCCCCAAGGTAGTTATTTTAGGAGTAATTGTTCCTTGGGAACAAGTTAACTAAGGTGTACCATGATACATGGCACATTATAAGCTTAAGTTGTACCATATGCATGGTACAACATAAGCTTAAGATATTACCTCTTTATTAGCCATATGTCGCGTGCACTTATGCACACATAATGCGACTTTCCCATCAATCTAGAGATCCTCTCCGCAAGGGAACATATTCCCTTTGCGTACGACTTCGTGTACGCGACGTTCGAGGTCCGTATTCCCTCGTACATCCCCTACAAGGGTGTATTAACGTCTTCCATATCCAACATCTCCCACTCACACTTGAGGGGATTGTAAGAGAACGTCTTTCTCTTAGTTCTTTTATCTATCATACCGAGAAATAGACCGTGCGACCGTCATGCGCGTAGAGTCTGTTGTTGTGCACTTGTTAGAGATACACAACGACCTCGAAGGTGCAAAGTTGAGTAGTTCAACGCATGCTTTACCCTAGATTATTTCTTCACATTTCTTATACTTTATATTCAACAATTGAATCCCATCTGGATCACAATTGGCTGGCCAGCTTTGAATCATTAAAGTCAAAATACGAATATGAAATCAATCTTCCTCTTCTTGCGAACCTTCTGATCTTGACTTGATTCGCTTTTCTAACGTGCCCCGCCGAGCCGAATTATCATAGCCCATTAGCAACACGCTAAGATATCGATCATCTTGTCAAATCTAAAGGAACCAATTGGAGTCCTTGAGGGTAAGAGTTAAGACCCGTATGGCCTTTGAGTCTCACATAATAGCAAACACTATTGCTACTAACTCAGTGGTCGAAATGCATACGTGGTATGAACACGTACTACAACATCACTCCTTTCCCAGGGAGAGTATGTCTTAATGATGTTGTACAGATGAAAGATCAGACACCACAGTGCCTATCTTTTTGAGTCTCCTTACTACTCGTGAAATATTCACGGACTCTCATCCTGCATAAGACAGATAGGATTTAAAAAATCCTATGAGATCTCTTTCAAATATCCTTGTGATACAGATCTCAGATCTTTTGTAAGCATCCATATGATGCAGATCTTTCATTCGACTATCTTGTTTAAGTCACAACTCTAAATCATTTGTCTAATGATTTTGACTTTAAACTAGTCTCATCTCTATCTTATCCTTCTGATAAGATAAGGCGGTTGCTAATGTGAGAGAGCCAACCTTAATCTGTCCGACATACACACAATAATATAGCTGAGACTTAAACACAAATGTATATAAAAATCATTTGTAAGAAACTTGTATGCAAATTAAACTTTGATCTTCTATAGACATGGAAAATATTACATGATACAGCTCAGCACCTACGCATTCCCATAGATGATAAGTGTTTGAAAAACACATCTCTGGGGATCGCCTTAGTAAGGGGATCCGCTATCATCTCATGCGTGGATATGTATCCTATGTCTACTTCCTTTCGTTTGTCATAGTCCTTCGCAAACTTGAATCGAATATCAATGTGTTTGGTCTTACAATGAAATTTAGGATCTTTGACATAGGCAATCGAAGCTTGACTATCACTGTATATTGGAACAGTGCTCGAGTCAGTGGCATCCGTTAGCCTTTCTAAGAATTTCCTAAGCCAAACAGCTTCTTGGACCGCCATGCTGAATGCTACGAATTCGGCTTCCATGGTTGATAGGGCGATGCAGGTTTGCTTCTTGCTGCTCCAGGATATTGCACCATTCCCGAGCAAGTAAACAAAGCCTGAGGTAGATCTTCGCTCGTCGAGATCACCCGCCCAATCAGCATCGGTATAGCCTTCGAGTCTCAAGGTATTGCCTTGATAGCATAACGCATAGTCCGCAGTCCCTTTGAGGTATCTTAATATCCTCTTCACCGCTTTCCAGTGTGCCTGTCCTGGGTTGGATTGGTAACGGCTTACCATCCCAACAGCATGGCAAATGTCAGGTCTGGTACACATCATGGCGTACATCAGACTCCCGACAGCACTGGAGTATGGAACCTTTTCCATAGCTTTCTTTTCTTTTGGATCTTTGGGACACATTTCCAAACATAGACCCTCGCCTTTGCTTATTGGAGTATCAATTGGCTTGCAGTCCTGCATATTAAACCGTTCTAAAACTTTCTTTATATATGTCTCTTGAGAGAGAGAAAGAAGTTTCTTGGAACGATTCCTTGAGATCTTAACCCCAAGGATATATGCAGCTTCACCCATGTCTTTCATCTCAAAGACGGATGAAAGCCAAGCTTTGATATCCATGATAAGACGCTTATCATTTCCGGCTATAAGTATGTCATCTACATAAAGAGACATAATTACATACTTGTTTTTAATCCTCTTAATATATACGCAGTTGTCTTCGTCGAGCATGGAGAAACCATACGACAAAACGACTTCTTGAAAGCGCATATACCACTGCCTTGAGGATTGTTTAAGACCATATATGGATTTACGAAGTTTACAAACCTTATGTTTGTTTTCTTCTTGTACGAACCCGTTTGGTTGTTCCATGTAGATCTCCTCATCTAGTTCTCCGTTAAGAAAAGCAGTCTTTACATCCATCTGATGTAATTCGAGGTCCAAACAAGCCACCATTGCCAAAATTAAGCGAATGGAGGTAAAACGCACGACAGGAGAGAAAGTCTCTTCGTAGTCTATTCCTTCCTGTTGCGTGAAACCTTTTGCAACAAGGCGAGCTTTATATTTCTCGATGGAGCCATCAGCCTTATGCTTGATTTTGAGAACCCACTTGTTCCCAATGGCTCTACGTCCCTTAGGTAAATCAACCAAGTCCCAGACTTGGTTTGTTTTCATGGATTGAAGTTCTTCTTCCATTGCCGCTATCCATTTGTCTTTAGCAGGGCATGTGACGGCATGTTTGAAATTTGCAGGTTCGTCATCATCTTGTAGTAATGTCATGAATGTTTGAGGAAATTCATCCTCAAATCTCAGAGGTGTTAGCCTCGTTCGATTACTACGTCTTGCTTGAGTTTGATCACTCCCACTTGGAATGACATCACTCCCACTTGGAATAATATCACTCCCACTCGGAATAGGATTGGTATCGTTCGTATCATCCATTGGTGAAGTTTGAAACGTATTTTCTTCTTCACCAAGAATTCTCCCACTCGAACGTTCCGATCCTTCTTGATCCCAAGTCTCAAACAAGGATAAGTCTTGACTTATCTCACCCTGTCTTGGAAACTCGTTTTCCAAGAAGACAACATCCCTCGATTCGAATTCTTTTAGACCCCCATTGTCCTCTTGACCGACGAAAACATATCCTTTGGAGTTTTCAGCGTATCGGATGAAGATACACTTCCTCCCACGTGGCCCAAGTTTGCCATATTTGTGAGAGGATAAATGTGCGTAAGAGGCACAACCCCAAGGTTTTAGAATGCTTAAGTCTGGAGTTCTATTGTTCCATAACTCATAAGGAGTATAACTTACCGACTTCGAGGGTACACATTTTAAGATGAATGCTGCCGTCAATAATGCATCACCCCAAAAGGCGATGGGCAAATTTGCCCGAGACATCATTGATCGGACCATTTCCATCAATGTCCTATTTCTTCTTTCGGCAACACCGTTTTGTTGCGGAGTGTAAGGCATAGTTATTTGATGAACTATGCCTTTTTCATCACAGAGTTCCTTAAAACTCGTTGATTGATATTCTCCACCCCGATCGGTTCGCAAGACCTTTATCTTGCGATCTAGTTGATTTTCCACTAAACTCATATAGTTTTTTGAAGCAAGTTAAAGCTTCATGTTTGTGGGAAATCAAATAAATATGACCGAAACGAGTGAAGTCATCAATGAATGTGATGAAATAGGACTTCCCGCGTCTTGTCTTAACATTCATTGGACCGCAAATGTCCGAATGGATAAGCTGTAATGGAACTTCGGCCCTTGTGCCAGTTCCAAACGGCTTGCGACAAGTTTTCCCTACAAGACAATGTTCGCAAGTTGACATTTCAACTTTTGAAACATTAGATAGCAAGCCACTTTTGGCAAGTCTATCCATTCTAGTTGGTCCAATATGACCAAGTCTTGCATGCCAACAAATGATCTCAGATTCAAAGTTAGAAGCATTTGTCAAATGGAAACTTTCATTAATGGAAGAAGAATCATCATACATTGTGTTTAAAACAATTAGTCCTTTACAAACATTACCCGATCCAATTAAAGAACTATTACAAACAATGTCAACTTTCTGTTTATAGAACCTCCATTCATAATTTAAAGACATTAACATGACCACGGATACGATATTTCTTCTAATATCTGGAGCAAAGAAGACGTCGTGCAATAATAAAGTCCGGCCGTTGTCGAGAACTAGCTTGCATGTTTCGACGCCTTTGACTTCAACACGAGTGTTGTTGCCGACGTATATCCACTTTGTTCCTTGAGTTATCCTTCGATACTCTACGAAGAACCTTCTGTCCTTCGCTACGTGGTCTGTGGCCCCTGAATCAATCAACCAAAAATAGTTAGATTCAGCAAGAAACATGGAACTAGAAACACATATGTAACTAGCCCTACAAGTTACCTTATCACTTCCATCCGTACATGTACGGGCGAAGTGACCGTACTTATTGCACTTAAAGCACTTGATCTTCTTCAAGTTTTTCTTCTTTGAGTGCACATTCTTTTGCCACTTTTTGTTCTTAGTCTTCTTTGAGGTTTCCGGTTCTTGCTTTCGTTCGTTCACAAACCTTAAGCGTTTATTCTTCCGCTTATTTCCTCCATGTGAGGAACTAGCGGCCATGTGCACTTCTGCACTTGGTTTTGCGGCTTGAATCCGCTCTTCCTCGAGTTCGAGGTGTTTCGATACATCGCTTAAAGTTTTAATGCACTCATTATGAGTGAGGTGCATTTTCATGTTATCCCAGCTATCTGGGAGTGAACGAATGACTGCTTGGATCTGCTGTTCGTCAGACAGCGTAACACCCGCATCCTTTAATTCAGATATGAGATTCGCCATGTGACGGAGATGCTTTTTCATAGAGTGATCTCGCCGCATCTTGTACGAATCAAATTGAATATTTAAGGAGCGGAGTTTGGTAACCGAAGTTCCACCAAACTTTATGTCTAGCTCAGACCATATGTCTTTGGCTAGGTCGAATTTCCGAAATAGACGCATTATGTCATTGTCCATTGCGGACAGTAACGTAATACGTGCTATCTTGTTCTTTCGAGTCCAAGTCTCATAAGCTTCCCGGTCCCTCTTGTGTTGGGCCGTATTGCCCAACTCAGGTTCTTCCATTATGTTTTGGAGTGTTTCAAGCATATCTTGCTCCTCCAAAACATATTGGATTTTAATTGACCAAAGTTTATAATTGTCGCCGTTGAGCTTTTCACCTTTGTTAAGCTCTGCGACAATGTTCTTAAAAGCGGTAGACATATTCGAATAAAAAAAACTGCAAAGAAAATGAAAAACACGATCAAAATTCTATGCATAAAGTTTCGATTCTTTAAACACTTGATAAGTTCCTTGGATGCGTTGAAATGTTACTCTAGAATCGAGAAGTTCACTACGTTCCCAACTACCATCTAGAAGTAACTTTCAAAGTATCACTCTTACTTATCTCAAGTAAAAAGAAATCAGAAATAATACCCGTATGGTATTAGCAGCGGAAAAATACTTTGAAAAACTTATCTTTCAAAATGGAATAGGTGAGAATTTGCGCAAAGAATTTTAGCGCAACAATTGCCAAGCCACGAGACCTGTTCTACACACCCATGGGTTAGATAACCATGGCCGGATCGTGGTAGGACTTGGAATTCTAAATTGCGCTATCCCGATTAAGGACGGGACATAACCTATTTGGAAAACACCTTTTTCAAAAATTTGAAAGCACGTTGGCTAATCTCCGTAGAGTAGAGCACAACGTCATAAGTACATTGGCTAATCTCCGTAGAGTAGAGCACAATGACATGGCTAATCTCGCATGAAGTAGAGCACTATGGCTAATCTTCAAGGAGTAGAGCCCAAGGAAAAAACTTCATTAAAAACGTTAGCCCCGTATGGACTAGTTGGCACTGTGGTTAGCCCCGTATGGGCTAATCGGCATATTCGAGTTTGACCAAGGCCTTTTGTCACCCCGTATGGGTCATTTGACAAGTTTGCAATCGACCCAGACCTTCTGTCGGATTGGTCGACCAAAAACACCAAATTGGTCGACCAATTTTGGTCTGCAACATCTTCCCGGCCAGGGCCTCTGCCCTGGCCGAGGCTTGGCCAAGGGCCCTGGCCGAGGCTTGGCCAAGGGCCCAAGGCCATTTTGGGCATTGGCCGGCCATGGCCCCTTTGGCCATGGCCGGCCACCCCCTTGAATGGGGTTGCCGCACACACTCCTCCCCCTTGATGGGGTGGTCGCCGGTGGTTATTGGCCGTAGCCAACCCCCTCCGCTTGGGGAGGTGGGGTGCATGGCCTTCATAGCCCATTTGGCCATGGTGCACATGCACCAAATTTCATCTTCCCCGATAGAAATAACTACCACCTTCTTCCTCGATGAAGCACCCGTTCGTTGATGAAGCACCCGTTCGTCGAGAAATTAGTTATTTCCTAATGGCCGTGTGCCAAAAATGAAAAATAACATACTACGTGAACGGTCGGTTCTTCCCGTCACGGAGAGTTCCTACCATATCCGTAATGATAGGAGACCCTAACGTGAAAAGAACAATCGCTGCGTTCTCTCCGTCACGAAGCGTTCCTACCATATCCGTAATGGTAGGATACCCATTCGTGAAAAAGACAACTCGTTCATAGTTTCGACGGGGCGGCGGTTTGACCGGGGCGAACCCGTATGGCTCTGATACCAATGTAGGATCCTGCCAAAACAGAGTTAGGATCGATAAATAAAGTTGAGACTTACGCTTGCGTATGCGGCACGGTAGTCTCGGAACTTTGCCTTTGGATTCGCCACGACGGATCGAGTCTTCTCACGAACGGAGTAAGGCTACTAAATCCACAATCTAAATCTCTACTTTAGATTAAGAACTTGGATAGAGGGAGAGGAAATATTTCGGCAGAGCTTCGCTAGAATGAAGATGCATGCATGAATGCCATGCAAAAAGTGTTAGGAAATGGCTTACCCTTGGGTCTTATTTATAGCCCCCAAGGTAGTTATTTTAGGAGTAATTGTTCCTTAGGAACAAGTTAACTAAGGTGTACCATGATACATGGCACATTATAAGCTTAAGTTGTACCATATGCATGGTACAACATAAGCTTAAGATATTACCCCTTTATTAGCCATATGTCGCATGCACTTATGCACACATAATGCGACTTTCTCATCAATTTAGAGATCCTCTCCGCAAGGGAACATATTCCCTTTGCGTACGACTTCGTGTACGCGACGTTCGAGGTCCGTATTCCCTCGTACATCCCCTACAAGGGTGTATTAACGTCTTCCATATCCAACAGGCGGGGGGGGGGGGGTTGGTGAATACAGTCCGCCTCTTCTCAAAAATTAAGGCATGGTAAAACGTCTAACAAGCGCACGGGTGGGAATTTCTCATTTTGAAAACCCCACACATAGACACTCTCTCTGGTTTCAAAGATCAAACGCAAGCAGTGCTTCTGCTGCGCTTTACCTGGTGGTAATACAGTTGCATGAGTTGATTCCGGTCCGCAAAGCAACGGTGCCCGGAAGGAGAAAGCTATTCACACAACAAAGACATGCAAATTACACACCAATGCCCTATTAATCCAGGTTTAAACTGAAACTGTCTTCATCCTTGTTGGTTTGCCACCTTTTGCGTTACAAGGATAACATATCCAACAAGTTTCTCATGGCGAAAACCTAAAGAGGAACGATGGGTTGGCAATATTTTGTTAAACTACCGTGAACTTTGGCGGCATGATTTCATAAAAAAAATACTTTGCTAGGAAAAAAAACACAAAATTAGCAGCCTGATCTTTGAAGTTTCAAAAAAACTAACATTATATTAAATATTCCTAAAATTAACTTAAACTTTGGCTGGATTTTATTTAGCTGAACTTTGAATAATACGGTTTCCCCCTTAAAACTCAAGGCAATTAGTTTGCACCATATGCAGATATATATATATGGTGCAAATTACTCTATCAACCTCATCCCAGTATGAGGTGGCAAAATCCTAGCCACCACTCTATCAACCCCTTTTGGCCTGGTCAGTTTGCCCCGATCAGCAGATTCACTCCTCAAATGAATAATATATCAACAATTTCACACAAAAAGACCAGCGGAAAGAATCGAATTATAAAGCAAATAACTCAATCTCGAAGAAAGTAAACGGAAGGCTTGGGATAGATTCCAATCTTACCTCGAACCGAGCAGCGATCGAGACGAGACTCCGATTGGACCCCAAGAAAAACCAAGGGAACCGACGAGGAGGCAGCGAATCGATCAGATGCGATAAATGCGGGAGGTGGAGCGATAGGTTTCTTAATGGCAATTGTTACGAGGCGGAACTCGCGTACAATGAATTTATATTGTGGAGAACCAAGGGCACGGTGGTTATGTTGAAAAGAGGGTTTAGGTGGGCTGTTTAACAAGTAATTAGTGGGGTGAAGAGGTTGGTCTTGCCGCTGGAGGCGGCCACGGAGTCGATTCTCATCGGACCCGACGGTGGACGATCGGATGGCAGGAGGCTAAAGTTGATGCCGACCAAGGAGCTGGCCTTCCTGCAGCACAAGCAACCCGTCAGAAGGGCGGGGTTGGGGTCCAACCCTTAGCCCCTCCGATGCCTAAGTTAGTAATAGGACTTAAAACGGGGGCTAGACACGCCGGTCGGACTAACGGTGTGTCCGTCGTACGTGACGAGCTATAGGTGGGAGAACAAAGATATGGAAGACCTTTGCCCTCGTGTGTGAGTGATAGGAATTGAGAGAGAATTCATCAATCTCCTCACCGTAAGAGGAGAGGTGGTATTTATACCTGACGGGTGATGTCTAGGCGGAGCTGACCTGGCATGCTGACTAGATGTGCTGAGCTGGCTCGGTTGTCAGCGGAAACTCCAGATATGGACGTCGGGAACAGGGTTGTCTGACCCGCTTTCGTCAGGCGGCGCGACGGCCAGGGGGTGCTTTTGTCGGGGTGTCACAGCCGAAAGCATTAACTGTCAGAAAGCATTAACTGTCAGATGGCTCAGCCGCCAGGGGGTGCTTTGTCAGACGGTCGGGTGACGCATGTGTCAGACGCGTCCTTATCCTAGGTCGTTTGTCGTTGGTGATGAACTAAAGGTCGGGCTACGTTATCCTTGGCGTCGGGGCGCATGGGAATCAGACGGGTCGTCCGGATCGGGGGTTGTCCGGCCCGGCCGCGCCTCCCGTTCGGTCGCGGGCTATGGTTCGCTGGCACGGAAGGATACACCCGTGCCTGTCAGTAGGCCCAGCGGGGCCGTCCGGGCGCTCCCCAAGCGCACTGCCCCGGGCGGGTCGAGCAACTGCGGTTGTACGCCTCGGCGGGGGGGGGGGGGGGGGGGGGGGGCGTTGTGAGGTGCGCCCATTCCCATGTTAGCGGATCCGGGCGGGAGTCGGACTCCTACGATCTTTAGGTCGTAACAATTGCTCCCGGCATTCGAGTGTGAGGCGGAAGCCCGGCTCGGGTCGGATGGCGTAACACTACCTTTTAACTTGACTCGGACTTGGATCCAAGCTCAGTGGGGTGGGGGGATGCTGTTCCCGCGGAGTGTGTGCCCCGCTATAGCGGGATCGCGAGGTCTCTTCCCGAGTGGGAGCCAAGAGGGTCGTTGCCCTATAACGAGGTGCCGTTGTAGGTGGTTATTGGGTCGGATTTAGGGGGAGCTCGACTTTTTGAGAATGTTATGGCTCTTGTTGAGAGGCGTTTACCGGACGCGTTTGTAGTTTTCTCGGGACTTCAGTCGGGCTGTGCCCGGTGGACCTCCCCGCTGTTGTGCGCTCGGGCTTAGGAGGAGGGGTCCGAAAGGGGGAATGTTATTCATCCGACTTTATCGGAGATCTAGGTGATATTTACAATAATAGGGCTGGTGTGACCGCACCAGTGGTCGGGACGGGAGGTTGATTATACTCGTCGCCCGTTACATCGGGGTGAGCAAAGCCCTGCGTCGGGGTGGTCTTCCCTTGTACCGACCGCTGAATTCCTTCCGCCTCATTATCCGGGGGCGTGCTGACGCGCCGGGAGTCAACATTCGGTTTAGTCAGGGATGCCACCCCGCGGTGGTCCGCCCCTCGGGGGGGGGGGGGGGGGGGTTGATCACCGTTTGTCGGGGGGATCCTCTTCCTTTCCCTTTCCTCGCTTCCTCGCGTTCTGCCTCGCCGTCGTCGTGCTCGGGGGTTGCCCAGCCTCGCCTGGGATCCCGCGCACCGAGGGGGAACCCCGGGGGAGGCGGAGGACGAGGTGGCGGTGGCGGCGTTGCTGGGGGAGCCGTTTGGGGTCTCCGCCCTCACACCCCGTGGGGATCGCCGTCGGCTGGGTGTTAACTGGGGTGTTGCGGCCCGCGGCTAGTCTTCTGGACCTGCCTTTTGATAGAGTAACGAGCAGGAGGAAGGCTGACGGGCGGGGCCTCCCACGTGTAAGGGGAATATCCTGTCAGGGGTCGTGGGGCTGTGGCGGTCACCGTCGGGGGAAGTGGGGCCCGTCGGTGGACATCGGCCTTTTTCGCAGTTCGGGGCCGTTTCATACCCGGTGTGAGGAGATGCGAATCCCCTTTGTTTCTTTCCCCCTCTCCCCTTACTTCTGAAGGGGGGTATTTATAGCGGAATTCTGCGGAAGGGTTTTCCCTCGATAAGGTGAGGGATTGGTGCCACTAATGGGCTCTGCTGAATCACGCGCTTTGGGAATCGCTTTTTCCTGGCGGTATTCAACACGGGTGGTCTACTCTGGCCTCTCGGGGGGCGTGTCGCTGCTGATGGCGTGTTGTCCAAGCGTCCTTTCGTTATGTCAAGTCGCGTCGTGGCGCTGCCTTGACGAGACTGGGCCGCTGCCTTGTCGGACTAGACGCAGATTTCGCGGTTTCTGGCTTGCGACCGGTCCGTCCCGGGTCACGTGTTTTCGGTCCTTGTCCCCCGGGCTGAGTTTTTGAGGATGTTGGGTCTAATCCGGGGGGATCCTGCTGTGGTTTGGGGGCCGGCCCTGGGTAGTTGGTTGTGCCGACGTCGCCGAGGCGTTACGGAAGCGTCGGTCTTTGCCGTGTTTTATCGCAGGCTTCTTGCGTGAGGTACACAATGACTAATTATGAATTGCCCCCAACATGCCCTTGCCCGAGATCGCGAGGTCTGGGGGAAGGGGATGTTGATGGTTTGTGTTGTCTTTAGGCGGGTCGGGGAATCGCCGAAGAGGTTCGGGGTGAGTCATGCCGCCCTATCACGATTTGATCTCTGGCGGGAATGGTTGCGCCAGGCGGGCCCCAGTTCACCTCTCTCCCCTCTGACCGAAAGTTGTTGATTTTAGTTGGCGAGGGGTCTTGGTTCGAAGCGCCGGGTCGCTGGGTTCGAGCTGCGGGTGTAAACCTTATGGGCGTCCTAAGCTAATCCGGGGAGTGCGTTGGGCCGTTCCTATTTTCCGCGCCGCGAGGGGTGGTGAGCTCGCCCGGCACTCGGCGGGGGGGATCGCTCCACGCTATGGTACTCTCAGAAAATTAAAGCGTATCTGATAAGGTCGAAAGTTTTCATTTAAATTTACAAGAACTGATCAATGGCTTGTACACGAGTATTTAGATTATCGCCCGTCGTGGGGTAAGATCCGGCCCTTGGATGGGCTATGAAGCTGTTCTTGCCTGCGGCTAACGACCGCCTGATCTAAGGGTGACCTTGCGCCGGGTGGGCCCTTTTAACTGGAGTTGTTCTTGGTGTTGAGGTGAACGACCGCCTTCCGTGCTAGAGTGTTGCAAGGTCTCCTCGGTCCGGTAGAAGCACTGGGGGGGGCACCAGGGAAGCCGTCTTTCTGTGGCTTTTGTCCTGGGGGGGGCCTTGATGATCGG